>JAOEHI010040131.1:0-19071 GCA_025447815.1 Percopsis transmontana
ATAAATAAATAAATAAATAAATAAATATATATATATATATATATATATATATATCTATATATATATATATATTTTCACACTAGTTTTGATTATATATTGGAGGAAGTATAAGAAATATATTTAAAACTTAACGGAGAGCTACAGGCAGCTACGCACCGCTGACACCAAGGTTGTTGTTCCGGGCTGCGTCCAGCTCGCTGGTCAGCCTGCGTATGTCCTGGTGGGCCATGGCCAGCCTACTGGACGCCTCCTCTAGGTCGCGCTCCAGCCGCTGGCGTTCCCGGGACATCTCATCACTGTGGGCCTGACGGGAACAAGGGGCAGAGGTGCATTGTGGGAGAACAGTTTAGTACAAAAGGTAAATAAATAAATAAGACCGGTGTAGTACAAGTCTGTTGGTTAGATGAAAGACACAGGCAGACAGACAGACAGACAGACAGACATGCTGCTGTGGGACAGTGGTTCTCAAACTTTATGACCTACAGACCCCAAAAACAAGCCATTCATAGATCACAACCCCCCCCACAAACACATGAAAACACCATTAAAAAAAAAGTTTAATTAAATACAGTAAGCGTTATAGTTATAGCAACCCCAGAAACCCAAAGTTCTAACTTGAATCACAACTGTGTGGCTTAAGGGGTAGAGGGGTAGAGAGCGGTTTGAGCCAATGGAGCTCTGTAGAGGGAGGAGTAGAGAGGACTTCGGTGCCCAAGAGGCTCAAATCGGTGCTATTCAGCGCTGGCGTCAACCACAAAGGCAATCAAGGGGTGTACCTTTGAAAGATAATCTGACTAGATTCTTCTTGACCCCCGCTTTGAGAACCACTGTTGTAGGAGAAGTGCGTTGTTTAGAGTGACCTTTTATTGTGATCTCTGTGGGCCGGGGGGAGGAAGAGGGTGAAATGAGCATTGGCATTCCGCTTGTATCTCAGCGTTAGGACACACCTGCGTTGGATGTTTAGCAGGGAAATAAGAGCACATGCTATTGACTGAGACATGCACCAGTGCCATTCAGGATTCTCCCTTCCACCCATTCAAGCATTCAACAGTTTCCACGGATCCCGTTTACAGATGTGTACATGAAACAAGATAACAACAACAACAACAACAACAACAGTGGGAAGGCTTCGGAAAAGCAAGAATGCTCCTCACGCGTACAAATTGAGGATTAGTAGCACGCATTAGTTTTACTTCCTCAAACGTCTTCTGAGGCAAAAAAACAATGTGATTGGTTCAGTCTAACACCCAATCGACATGGAGAGGAGGCGGTGCTCGTTTCACAACTGAAGCGCGCAATTTTCTGCCTGTTGTGTTTATTATGTGCAAAATGTGATGTAATGTAGCTAGCACCGCCTCCTCTCCATTTCGATTGGGTGTTCGACTGAACCAATCGCGTTTCTTTACACCCTCAGAAGACGCTTGAGTAAGTAAAACCAATGCGTGCTGATTAGTTAGTGGTAGCTGTGTAACGAGGACCTACAAGGGGACCGTTTTGTTTGCTCTGAGCAGACCTGCGTGGACCAAACAACTTCTTCCACGGGCTCTGAGGGGAACACTGCTGAGGAGAGAGTTCGCAGAATCACAACAGATTAGAAACATCTACAGCAACGCCTACGAGTGTCAAACTGGAGTCAGCGCGGTTGGCTAGTCGCTAGTTGGCTAGTCGACAACCTAGAGAGGAGTGCGAGGTACAATACTTTGGTTATGACCCCTCACCTTGGCCATGTGGTCTTTGGACTTGGTCATCTCCTGCAGCTCCTCGCCCATGCTGTGTCGGAGATGGTCCAGTTCTTCCTGCATAACAATTACATACGGAATTACACTTCTGGATTCGGTTGTTTTATCTTTGTATAGTCGAGATTATGTATTTTTATATCTGCACCACACCTATAATTCCTCTCAGTATTTACCTTGGAAATATGATTAACAGTCTGATATTCATTTATATAGTGCTCTTGGCTGATGGGTGTAATGAACAGTTGAAATACTGAGGATTACACTAAAGGATTACACTACAAATATAGACGATATACAGCGTGTTAACAACAGTGCTATACACCGTTTTAACAGTCAAATCAATAAGATAGAGGGTTAGGTGGATACCTGTATTTCCACTAAATGATTAGTTCATCGTCAGATGCTACATCCCACCACAACAAGCCCGCCAAAGTTGATCATATATTTCATGGTTAAACTGTACTTGAGGAACACTTTTCTTCTCATTGTGCGAGTGTGTTTACACTGGCAGCCATCTTGGGTCATTCACGTCGTTTCCCTTTGGTCCGTACCTGGAGGTGGATCTCCCTCAGGTTGCCGGTGAGGCTCTGGGTGTCTAGCCTCCTCTCAGCGGCCTCTAGCCTCTCCAACAGCGTGGCTCTCTCCACTAGCAGGTACGCCACCTGCTCACTGGGGCTGCTCAGGTCCATCTCACCCAGACCCTCCTGGGCCAAGAGCTCCGCCAGCTCCTTGCTCTGGTTCTCTGGGAGGGGAAGAGGGAGCGGAGGTGGGTTAACAGCAGTGCTTTGCTAGGTGTCCATGCCAACATCAGAAATGGACACATTGCGTCTGGAGGAACAACTCCGGCAATATTGCGAAGAATCTGCTTGAATCTGCTTGACATTTCAGTGAAATAGCAGGCGGTTCATTGCTGATGGCAGATACACAGGGGCAGAATGGTCGGGAGGTCGTGGGTTCGAGCCCCGGAGTTGGCCTACCTGTAAGCGTCCTTGAGCTAGATGCCTAACTCCTACCTGCTCCTTGGCTTGTAATACTTAATAAATGTACTCACTGTAAGTGGCTTTGGAAAAAAGCGTCTGCTAAATTAATTGTAATTATAATTAGGCACAGAGCTGAAAGAAAAGACGCTGGTCCCATAGTAGAAGCACTGGCGTGGTCATAGATGTGTGAAGGTAGACCTCCCATGCTGGAAGCATCCTCCATCCACTGGGGTCTCCGCTGGAGGGAGTGTGTCCGGCCGCACGGTGACGTGCCAGGCCTGCTCACCTTGCTGCAGTAGGACCTGCTGGAGCTCCAGGCGGAGGTGCTCGTTGTCCTTCTCGTACTCGGCGGTCAGGCTCTCGCGCTCCACCAGCAGCCCGCGGATGTGCTCCACATAGCTCTCCACCTGAGACGAGACGCGAGATCGGGACTGAAGCGCCCCTAGCTGACGGACTACACATCCAAGACAGTCTGTTGCAATAGCTGGATCCGATTGGGTGAGAATTTGTGACGCCACTGGCCGGAATGTGGCAAGTGACTGGCACAAATAAAACAACAACAACACCACCACCACCACCACGTATCCCCAGCTGCCCCAGGACCCTCTCTGCTTCACCTCCTTCATCTCGCTGGCCTGCTGGCCACGTAGGGCCTGCAGCTCCTGCGTGGCCGACTGCAGCTTCTCCTCGCTGGCCACCAGCACGCGCCAGAGGTGGCACTGGCGCTCCTCAGCGCCCGTGCCCGGAGCCAGGCCATCCTCCTGCAGACGCGCGGCGATCTGATCCAGCTCGGTCCGGACCTGGGGAGGCCAAAAGAGGCTGCGCTGTATATTGTGTCATGTTGCGTTTCTCGTGCGCAGCGTTGCGTGGATGGGAACGGCAACGCTGCGCACCAGAGGAGTGGTGTGTATTTATCTGCCAGAGCAGACAGAGAAAAGACGGGTCCCTGTAACACGTACACACAGCGGCATGTGCGAGCGTTTGCTCCCCTCACTCCAGACCATCATCAGGCAGACAAGGAGAATAATGGCAGACCCCATCCATGTTCTCCACTCTGACTACCAGCTCATCCCCTCACTTCAGAGTCCCGCAGTGCAGGCTCGACTGGGGTACAAACACTCTCTTGTACCCCAGTCCATACGAGCCCTTCACAACCTCTGGAATGAGGGGCCGAACAGACTCTCTCTCGTACGCGTTTTTATTTGGCTGTAAAATAACCCGTTTGTTGGTTCTTAATGGTGTTTGCTCTGTTGCATTTTGTGTCTTGTAGGGACAGTTGTGTGTACGTACAGTATGTTGGATACAGTACACACTGGGTGTCCAAAAACACCAAAAACACCAAAGCTCATCTTATCTTATCTTATAATGTTGATTATTCACATTATGCACATTCAAACAAAAGTAGTTCCTCTTAATGGAGGGATTTAATGCTGACTGGAGGCAAACCACCAACTCTGCTCCGTTATTCTGCATACACTAAAGAGGCAAATGCCCAATATGAAAACATGTTATGATACTAGATCATAGACCCGCCTCCTCAATGACATCTTTTCAATGCTATAACTAATAAAAAAGAGACGGCGGTGAGAAGATTCTCTACAAGCACCGCTGAGCCAAAAGATGACAGCAGCAGCTGGCAAACAGTGGAGAAAAATGATGCGCCAGACATCTACTGGTAGATCATTTGCATGCTTTATGATGCCTTACAGGCTCCATTTGTCACAGTGTGCGAGGCATGGCTATTCCTGTCGAGGATAAGCTTTAATGTATTCAGGCTACAAAACAGAGGGCTGATAGTGGAGCTCAACATCAAATTTGTCAGTCAAACTGCCAACTGAACCTCGTCGTGGCGACACATGCATGGGGGGGGGGGGGGATGACAGGGCTAAACACCTGCTGTCACTGAATTCAATACTGTAATTTGCTGTCTCTGTAACCTGAGTGGAGCCCCCCCATCTCATTCAACAATTAGACGACACCAGAGGACGCCACTCCAACATGCTAGGCATTGTGTCCACAGTCTGTGTGAGAGCAACGGGTTGGACCAAAGCCTATTGTGCTAAAAACACATAATCTGTGTTGTTATAGCAGCCGACACAATACATACGGTGGCAAGGAAAAGTCTGTGGACCTCCCACCAAATGGGTTCACAGACTTTTTCTTGTCACTCTACAGACCGACAGGAAGCCTTTGTCCATTACTTGGGCACGTCACTAATCTGTTGTTCTTTCTTCTAGAGAACTAATGAGTAGGCTACATATTCGACCTGTAATACCTAATACTGTGCAAATCATCATTGACATTACATCTACATGCAAAGCTTTCTAAGTTGTCAAGAGTTGTACCAAAGGAGTATGATAAATATAAATAATTATGATAAGTATGATAAATAATAATAATTTGGTAGTAAAAGCAGAATCTGAATATATATTACCTCTTCATGATCCATAGTCACACATCAGGTTTGAGTAAGTTTCATTTGTGAAGGATTGTCTTCCTTGACAGCAAAAGCAGTGACACAAGCGCCTCTTTAGCCTACATGGTATCGAGTAGAGAAGATACTGGATTCCCAGACACGTCTAAGATGAGTAGGTCTTCACAAGTTAGAGTTTCCATTGTTGGTGTAATTCAGTCATGCCTGTCTGCCTGTCTGTCTGTCTGTCTACAAGTTATCCTGTTTAAAAAAAACAAAACAGCTTTAAGTAATTCTGTTCATGCAAGTTGGGACCTGTACTCGCAAGGAATTTTCAGCGACAAGGTTAGAATCTCCCTTAGCTTAGGCAGGCAGTGTCTAGCACATCTCAACACACATACAACATTACATCACTTGGACCTAAGCAAAGCTTCAAGCCGATTACCAGCCGATCACTGCGGTTAAATTATCAAGGAACATTTAGTTATCTTATAAGAATGGCAATGTCACTGGCAGACATTAACGAACTACCCTATCCGATATTATTAATTTTTTGTACATAAAACCCGTTTTAGTGTATTTAAGTCTGCTTACTAGAAGTAACAGGTTTCATCTTTGGCCGCTTTGACACCCTTCCCAAAATGTCTGACTAGTAAGGTTTTTTAAAGCACCACACACTTGCATTCCTTTCTCAAATCTAGCTGGTTACTGGAAAAACGTGGATTGCTGTCCAACATATAGATTGGGAGACATAGCAAACTAACATTACTGTAGCCTTCCGATTGCTTAGTAGTAAAGTTAGTCGCTAACTTGCTGGAGGTTTAGCATACGATGATAGCCCGCTAGCGTTAGCAAGCTATCATGCTATAGTAGCTACTTGCAAGAGTCTGTTTCAGCAATAGTAGCATTTCGTCTAAAGATAACTTATTTGCAAAAAAGAACATGAAGTTTTACTCACCTTGCTCAAGCTAGCAGCAGTACCGCTACCAGGTGCAGAGGACAGGCGTGGCGGAGAAAAGTGGCTTCTACAAGCACCTAGGCAACGGACCATACCATTTAAGTGGGAGGGGTATTCCCATGTCATCCACCTATCGGTAGGAAAAGTGAAAAGTAGTTCGACATATCTGCGTTGTTCCAAAAGCTCCTGTTGGCAACCTACTGCGTCTATAAAGGCACGGTAAAAGGTGACTAGTGTAGTCCACCGGTGGAATAAAATATTATCTGACACAAACCACTAGCCTGTAAAGTAAACATTTCGAAATGAATATGCGTCGCGTTTAGTTAGGTGTACAGATGGATCAAACCATAGATCTTGTATGTGACCACCAGAGGGCAACATAACAACATTCCCGTTAGGATTTATTACTTTTCTGTAATGGGTTATGCTTAAAAAAAACTAGAATACAAAATACACACTCGAGAAATAACGTATTTTAATGTTAACGTTATTTCTCCCCCCTCCCCATAGCTTTATGGGAACTTTTAGTGTTAGTTTACTAGGACACAAAGCTTTGTTATGTTAACGTTATTTCTCCCTCTCTCCCCATAGCTTTAGGGGAACTTTTAGTGTTAGTTAACTAGGACACAAAGCTTTGCGTTAAAATGGTATTGTCCCTAATAAAAAACTTGGGATGTGTCACTGTTCTGCCCAGCTGCTGTTTTTAATGACCGCGAGTTTGAACACTGGCAGCAACATCAATGTGTGTAATCTTGCAGCTGTGTGTTTATTTTTTCGATCTACCCCGTCTAAACTCACAAGATGGGTGGGTGATGATGATATTGTGATTATTATAGGCACCAGAGTGCTCCAAAAGGGACTGTTTACACTAGAGTTATTTTCATGTGGTCAAGCTGGTAGATCCAATCCATGGGTGGGTCTCATTTTGAGCTCATTTTAGGATGTTGATTTCGGAGCGAGAAGCTTGAGCAAAAGGGAGCTCTGTTCTGCTAAAAGGAAATGGGCGTTTAGAGTTTCTTTAAAAAAAACGCATTCCTCCTTCTGGAAACTTTGGATGGAGTGAGAGAAAAATAAAGGGGCGTGGCAAGAGTAGAAGTCAGGGGACCTACAAGAAGGGCAAAATATTGCAGTTTTCGAGGCTACTGGGGAGGTTTAACCTTTGGTGAGTAGCGACATCTTTTAGCTACACATTTCTTATGTTGTTCTTATTTGTTTTACATGAAATGGTCATTTTTGCTCTATGCTAAACAGAAATTATATTGCAGTAACTGTTTAATCATATGAAATGGTCATTTTTGCTCTATGCTAAACAGAAATTGTATTGCAGTAACTGTTTAATCATAGTATTTAGTCTATCAATAATTGTCACACACAAAAAAACATTACATAGCAGATATTATCACAGGTTTTTGTGTGCGTGATAGTATGTCGTTTTGTGACTTTCACAAGAAAGTACAGATGCCAATATTTTATATTATTAAGATACCAACAACTCATATTTTACATTAACATTTGCAGCCTTTACAACACACACCAGTCGTCATAAGTAAATGCATTCTGTCACAGTGAAAGTGGTACTATAATGTAGAGAGGTCATTGGCTGAGGCACCCATGTGGCCTTTAAAGAGGTGGGTCATCTGTGGAGGATGGGCAGTGACGCCGCTGTCCTCACAGTGTCAGGAAGCTCATTCCACCACTGTGGTGCCAGGACAGAGGGGAGTCGTGACGTGAGCTGAGCCCTTGCCTCCTACAGTAGTATAGCGAAGGTGGTGCCAACGGACTAGGTGGCAGGGGCACAGCGGTAGGGTAGGGCAGGGCGGGGATAGCAGAGATAGGTAACCCAGCCAGAAGAGAGTTGCAATGTGAGATGACCAGTGCCTGGATCAGGAGCTCCTTTGTTCCCTGTGTCGGAGGGGGGGGGGTGTCATCATCATAGCAGTGATAGGAGAAACTATGTGATGAGATCACAGAGCAAAGAGTTTGGGTGTACAGAGAGGACAGTAGGGGTCCCAACACAGAGCCCTGAGGGACACCAGTGTTGAGTGAGCAGACAGGTCCAACAGCATAAGACCTGAAGAAAGGGAGGGGAGCAATTATCAGTGTGAAGGGCCTCTGTCACCACAAGGTGGACAATCTCAGTGGAGTAAGCAGCCTTGAAGTCAGATTGGTGTGCTTCTAGAAGGTTCTTCTGCGAGAGAAACAAGGAAAGTTGGTTAGAGACCGCACGGCATCATATTCTTCATTTCTAAACAACTGATTTTGAATTTAATATATTTATATATTTTATGTAACTATTTCAGGGTGACAGGGAGGGTCTGGATGTAATTTCTCTCACCAATAACAGTCATCTTAATGACAAAACCCACCCAGTGGACTTTCTACAGATAGAGATCTAAATATGCAATTTCCTCTCGTCTTTTTTTCTCTATTTTATAATTCAGTGACATATCAAATATTCAGTGTACTGTACATTAAATTTTGTAATGTACAAGTTAAATTTTAAAATCGTATTTCTTTTATTCCAGTCCTAAGTTTACATGTAGAGCAGTTTAAAATGAAACCAGGTGTGTACTCGGCCACTGCTGACTGTTGAATGAAAAAAAAAAAGAAAAGAAAAAAACGTCTTTTTAAACATTTATAGAGGTTAACTAGGTAAATATTTTGACACCATTTTGATTTCAGTAGGCCTCTCCCACTTATTGCAATACAGGTTTGCTGTGCTACAGCAACACACTGGCCAGTCATAAAGCAGTTTCAGAATTAACCCACTTAGCACTCTGTTTTGAAGCATAGGCCTATAGACCATACTTTGTTCAACTGCTCAAATTTTCCGTTCTAATGTTTTCAGGAAAAAACACAAGGTTCTTCAACATAGAACTTTAGTGTGGCACATAATGTCTTAAATTGTGACGAGCACAAACTAAACAAACTTTTTTTTAAGATGCTTCCATGCTTGTGTCTTTCATGAGAAAATACATTTTGATTGTATTTTCTGGAGAGGATTTAAAATGGCGTACCTGCTGATGTTCGTGACCCTGTTACATCTCATCACCTTGGCTATGCTCTTCATCGCAACCATGGAGAAGGTAATAATACAATTTCACCAAAGTGTTTCATAACGTCAGAACTGTGACAGTATAATCTGATGTAACGTAACTGGACTGCATTTATATGGTGCTTTTCAAAACACATAGGGGTTACTCAAAGCACTGTACATCCCTGCCTCACATTCACACACAGATGGTGTGTGAATGTGTGCGGCTTGCAGATACAGTACCTAATGTTTGTACTGTCCTGGAAAAAACAAAACATGGAGTTTCTAGGCCCGCTTTGGAAAAAAAAAAATGGCCATAGCCATACAAGGCGCCATCCAACACGTCGGGAGCAGTTAGGGTTTGCTAGGAAGAAGCCGGGATCGATGCTGCTTCACTGCCGCCCTGTGTCTCTTATGTTGTGCCCTTCTTCTCTAGGCCTGGTGGGTGTGGGACGGGCTGGAGAACTCAGACCTGTGGTACAACTGCCGGTTTGACAACGACACTGGGACCTGGCTGTGTGCTTCCGCAAAAGAAACCGGTAAGCAGCGGTTCCCCCCCCCCATTAGCATAGCACGAGGGTAAAGAAAACGCATGTCCTCAATTCCCAACTCATGCGGTACAGCGTTTCTAAAACGTAATTACATTTGTTAATGCACACAAACATGCATTTAGTTCATGGGGGGGTGCTTCTAGAAGTTGTCAACCCTGACAACAAGGCCCACACTGCCTGCTTTAGGAGAACAGACATCTGACGTCTAGATTGTTGTTGTTGCTCCTCGCCCAGAGTGGCTTCAGGCAGTCCAGGTCCTGATGGTCCTGTCGGTGGTCTTCTCGTCCGTCTCCTTCCTGGTGTTCCTGGGACAGCTGTTCACCATGTCGAAGGGCGGACTCTTCTACTTCACCGGGTTGTGTCAAGTATTCGCAGGTAACAATGGGCCGTCTCGATCGAACCGTCGGGTTTGACCCGGTCAAACCCCATTTGTCCTTGGTCATTGAGTCACGACCCAAAAATAGTTTAATCTCCGAACAATTATCATGTATTTCACAAAACAATTTGTGCAGTAATCCAAAATGTCTATATAGCACTGTTCAAAACACCTGCGCACCTTTTAAAATAAAAGCACACGATCGGAAGTTCGGTAAAATAAAAGTTAATACTTTTTGACGGAGCCGAAGCACACGTCAGCTCATGTTAGGCTACATTTGTTTTGTTTGGTTGTACTGTATATAACCGTTTGTATTTGGTTGTATAGTTTAGCATATAGCACTTTAACTATATGCTACAACCAGGACTGTCCTGTATATATTGTGTAAAATATACGGCACTGTTCTCTGCCGTTTCTGGCGAAATAAGCCTCACAGTTAACTGCATAATGTCCCGCAGGCCTCACAGCGTTCGCGTCGGCGCTCATCTACACTGTACACCACGTGGAGATCCTGCGCGACTCCCGGGAGCTGGCGTCGGGGCATTTCGGCTACTGTTTCATCCTGGCCTGGGTGTGTGTGCCGCTGCTGCTGTGCAGCGGAGTCATGTACATCCACCTACGCAAGAAGAAGTGACCCGGGGGCGGATGGAACCACACACACGGACGGAGTAGGCTAGCTACAGCGGACACAGTTAGGCTATATTGTAAAAAAAACAAAACAAAACAAAAAAACAGTAGTGCAGGTTCTGTAGCATTAGGCCCGCATCGCAAACCTTGTTCTGGTTTTGGCGGATGGTGTGCTTATGTTTTTGGCATTGTCAAACATTGTGGGCAACAATGTCGGCAAAAATAGGATTTGTCATTTAGCAGCAGCCTGTGAAGAGTCAACGTAATACGGCCACATACGCAAATGCTATTTTTGATATTGTTTTATTCATATTTATTCTCAGTGAATTCAAAAAGGTGTTACCAAAGCAGTGTTATACATATTACGTAGTTTGCTTTGAATTATCCTACAGCAAACTGTAAATATATTTTTGTATGTAAAGCTGAACTGCACCTTTCTAGTAGTCGCTCATTAACATTTAATAAAAACCTTTTACAGAGAATCAGATTACCTTTTCTTCCTGGCTTTTCTAAATCATAGGCTACTAAACCTTTAACTAAAACATTCATTGTTTATTAAACACACTTTGACTAAATGGAAAATAGAACATTTCCGAACATGTGTATAGGGTATTGTTAGTACATTTTACATGTAAGCAACTCTACCAGCATTTGTACTAACCTTGCGCGCCAGATGGTTTGTTAAACACAATGTTCTCGCGTGAATGTGATCTCGCCAATCCATCTGCCTCGCAAGGTAAGCCTTTTACCACCACAGAAGAAGACTATAAAGTTGAAAGTTCGTCACCATAGCGACCGTATGCATAGGCCTACAGAAAACCACAACGGAAAGCAAAATCGGATTTGCACAATTTCCCCATATATTTTTCAAATGTTAAGACGGTCGTTTCGTTAGTGTAATACGGACTACCTAGCGATGGATGATAAAACTCAAGGGTCAAGTGCAACAGCCAAGATAAATCATCTTGCAATTCCAAAAGGTGTGAAATTATTATGTGAAATATGTCAAAAAACAGCACGTCTCCAATGCTTGAAGTGTCGGGTCACCTTTTACTGGTGAGTTCTGACAAACTGAAACATGTAATGATGGTATACGTTATTTTACGGTATATATGTTATGGTATTTTTTTCACGGTGTGTCAAGTATTTTCGTCTGAACTGAGTGGAGATGACACTGCATCAATATTCTGAACGCTAGGTGGCAGCGTTCAACAGCTTTTACAGCAAGGTCACGGAGCACATTGGCATGAAAACATCCATGCGAAAATGTAGTTAAATGGAGAGGAACATCTTGAAATCACATTACCACGAAGGACAAATGGTGCCTGTCAGCGAATTATACCAGCTCTAAATAGGTTAATAACTTTTTAGCCAAAAAATAATAACTATAATAAACTTCACGATGGCACTTGTTGGAAATATATGTTGGAAGGAATGTTAACATAGCTTATGTACAATATGTTGGTAAAGGGAAGCAGCCTCTGAATTTGGAATTTAAAGGGCGCCTCTCTTCAAGGAAACTTTGAACCACTAATATGCACAGCTCTCGTGCCATCAAGTCCGTGTGTTTGTTAGGCTTTGGATGCTTTTGTGTGGCATTCATCTCCTCTCTCTATATATATATATATATATACACACACAAGATGTAGTCACACACCCAAATGCTGTGTCAGTACAAAGAAAGAAAGCGAAGAGAGTGATGCTGTCTGAATAGTTTAAGACATACAAACATCCTTGCCCTTGTCCACATTAACATGTGTGTAACAGGAAGTTCCCATGTTCCCTCCAAAGCGATGAGTTGTGATAGAATAACACAATTTACACGGGTGGGCCAGTAGAGATGCAGATCTGTGTCCTGAGGAGCGACCCCTTAATTCTCGTGTTGTTTTATGTGTCTGACCCCCTCTACGTACATATGGGAACACGCACACGCACGCGCACACACACACAAACACACAGAGGCTGATTCCTTGCGTTACTGTTGATGTGACGTGGCCACTGCACCCACTGCCTGCTTGCTTGCTTGATTTTGGCTCCACTCCAGAAACAGGGAATGCTCAGCATATGCTCAGCAAAAGAAGGAGAAAAACACCAGGAAGCTCAAGACAGTTTCCACAGCGCTGGGCAGGAGGGGAGCTTTAAGGAAAGAACCCAGAGGAGCAAAATTACAGACTGGTTATGTAATGGCATACAATTTAGTATGGCCTCTGTGCACTGTGCAAAGACAGCCCGCCGAATGTGAAAAAAGAGGTTCTGCACTAAATACGCCGGAGAGAGTCGAGAAAGCCTATCGGACGGTCTGACACGTGTTTTATTAATTTAACTGAGCTTGTTTTATTTCTTTTAGAAGAGGAGCTTTGTTTATAGCTTATATGGGCATGACCGCCAGTAGCTTTGACATAAATAGAACCAAATATTGATCCAGGTATCCAGGTAGCACCAAGCCGGTCTGAGATGACACGTGTGCTAACCCTACTACCCTCCCTCTTCTAAGAAAAGGAAGGGCTTCAAGATAGCTTTGTCCAAACAGGACTTACTGTTCTCACTGTTAGTGTTGCTTTTCTAAGCATAACAGGGCAAACAGGTTCACTGTGAGTAGCTTTACAGCTGCACATAAACCTTCACCCCACTAGGATTATATACAGTAGCATTGTGTTGTACAGTATGTAGTGTGCGTGACCACAACACAGACACACCAGCGTCGAGTTTAGATGGAAAGCCAAGTGCACAACTGATTGGACAAAGCACATCCAGTGTGTGTGTGTGTGTGTGTGCGCGTGTGTGCTACAGGTTCCCTTTCCTAAAATGTTCACACAGACTTGAATGTAGTGTGTGTGGGTGATAGAACGGGGAGGAAAGAACTTGAGGGAGGGAGGGAGGGGAGTTTAGATATTCGGACGTGGCCAATCGAGGCTCTGACACTTTGTGTTTATGACCCCCCCTTGCTCAGTGACACAGGCCACCAGCAGGCGGACTGGGTGGGAATCCATGAGAGAGTGTGCCAGCTGCTTGTTCCCATCCGCAGCCCAGCACCCTTCTACGTACAGCAGGCAGACCGCGACCGCCACCACGCCCAGACTAAGCTCAGGCAGGTGTGTGTGGGGCTGAACACACACACACACACACGCACACACGCACACACGCGGGAGTGTGCTCTGACATGTGTAGTCATGTGAGCTACTTCATTTGGTATGCATACTTGACAAAAGACAATGAAAGTGATGACAATCATAACAAATAAGATAAACCATTTATCTATATATATATCTATATCTATATCTATGGATAAATATATGCAGATACAGTACCTAATGTTTTCACTGTCATGGAAAAAAAACCTGGAGTTTCCAGGCCCGCAGGAAAAATGCACAAAAATAGGAAATGTGGAAATGTTTAGCAACCAGTGGTTAACTTCAAGTGACCGATTCAAGCCAACTGACTGTTTTTATTTGTCATGTACAAATCTGCTGAGACACAACATATAAATGATTAACAAATGTGAAAGTTTGAGAAACAATTCTGAGAGGCATTGTTCATTGACACTGGACACTATCTGCCATGGGTAAATAAATAGATTTAATTTAATTTCAATTAAACTTCTACAACAACAAACTGGAGTAACTTGACAATACATACTAGCAGTAGGGCAGACAATCAACTTTGTGGACACATTATACTGTAAGTACAGTATGCTTTTGAGAAGCAATAGAAGTAATTGGTGGATGAATACCGCTGTGAAATGAACAAATGAACTTTGAGATCAACTGTAACTATACATTACATTTTGTCTGAACCTGTTGAGATAAAATGGCTTCATTGCAAATTGGAAGTTATTGTTCCAAGGTGCTTGAAAAACACTAGGCTTGCAAACAGTTTTCCATAAAACCAAATGATTACCGCTACAGTGCATTTAAGGGGAAGCCATTGATGCTTTAAAAGGTCAAAACATCCCGTTAAAGCATTTCCTTATAATTCCATGTTTATACTCTGTTGAGATTTATATCGAGGAATCAAAGTTTCCGTCAGGAAACTTCGGATTTGTTGGCCAATAGTCGCCGTGCTGTTTCCATTTCCAGACACAGCTCCAGTAGAGTGGGTTTTGCTTCAACATGTTACGACGACGTAAATGACAATATATGGCCTGTTGTGGGGCTCCATCCCTTTCCCCCTCCTAGTTTTCATGAAATGATGCCCCTTGCACGTGGGGTGGTGCATGGTGTCCTACAGTACGTGACCTGGCTGTGTGTCTGCAGACGCAGCTCATTGAGCTGTGCCAGGCTGTGGCCAGGGGCAAGCAGGTGGAGGGGAAACACGAGGAGGGGCTGCCGCCGGCCCAGCTCGCCCTGCGCTGCGGCGCAGACGTCTACGGGCGCCGGGCCGTCCAGCTGGTCCCTGCCTACCTGCTGCTGGCCGACGCACACATAGGTGAGCAGGGGGGCGTGGTCGGGCCTCTGGCTGCCTCCCGGCTATGTACACGTAGGACTTGTGTCTGTATGGACAAGATACACATGGCTATGCATAAGGTAGGCCTATTACAATCAGGTCCTTTAGCAGACGCTTTTATCCAAAGTGACTTACAGTTACATGCTGCTGTTACATGGAGCAGGTAGGGGTTAGGCATCTTGCTCAAGGACGCTTACAGGTAGGACAACTCTGGGGCTTGAACTCACAACCTTCCGGCTGGGAGCCTAACACCCAGACCACTAGACTATCCTGCCCCCTACTGGCTGGGAGTCCAACACCCAGACCACTAGACTATCCTGCCCCCTACTGGCTGGGAGCCTAACACCCAGACCACTAGACTATCCTGCCCCCTACTGGCTAGGAGGCCAACACCCAGACCACTAGACTATCCTGCCCCCTACTGGCTGGGAGGCCAACACCTAGACCATTAGACTATCCTGCCCCCTACTGGCTAGGAGGCCAACACCCAGACCACTAGACTATCCTGCCCCCTACTGGCTGGGACGCCAACACCCAGACCACTAGACTATCCTGCCCCCGCCTACATGTATGTAGTATGACGTGTGTGTCCATGTGTTGTCCAGCTCTGGATCATCTGTCTCAGGCGGTGACCCTGCTGTCCCAGGCGGAGGGGTTGATGCTGAACCAGCCGGACTGTGGCTGGGCTGTCCGCCACCAGCTGCACAGGAGCCTGGGTCGCGTCCACGCCGCCCAGGGCAACCTGGACACGGCCCTGCTGCACTTGGCCAACGACGTCCGTCTCGTTGTTGTTGTTGTTGTTGCCTGCTTCGTGACTCCACAACACTATAAATATGACCTATAATCTAATCTCAAGCTCCCTTTGACATCCACACTGGAAACGTAAACAGCTATAAAACATGGCAACAGATTATTTTATATAACCAGCACACTCCCTCTCATTTTCGTTCTGTTTAAATCATGTTGTCTCTCACAGCGTACCATACAACGTTTTTCTTTTCCATATTTACATCTCCGCATAATATTGTACGGCATGTGCATGTAGCTGGCGGCTAACCTGAGCCACGGCTAACCTGAGTCTCCTGGCGTGTTTTCAGGTGTACTGTGCCAGCGAGGGCTATGGTCTGGACAGCACCGTGACCTGGGGAGGCTACTTCCTCATGGCCCGCGTGTTTGAGCAACAGGGAAAGACCCTCATTGCTAATTCCTTGTACTCGGAGGTAAAAACAAACCGTTTGAAAGTATGTTGGGGTTTACCCAAATCCTTTTATTGATGCAAAATTTGCAGTTGGTTGTTGCTGCTTGCTGTGTAAACCATTTCCCCTTTATATACCATGGACCATTTACCATCCCCCATACTCATTACTTTATTGTTACCCTTACTTTTAATCTTAAAAAGTGCTGCTGCTGGGAAAGTTCATTTCAGGTATCGTTGCTGCTCTTCACTCTGTAGGTAGCGGGTACGTGGCACTCCCTTCTGACTAGGCTGTTGGAGGCCCACCTCCAGAATTCTGCAAACTCCACCACATCATCGGAACCTTCTCTTGGTGCGTCTCAGTCGCTGCTTGTGGTCTGAAATAGTTATTGTTTGAGCTCTATGGTAACATTTCCATTTGGCCATTTAGCAGATGCTGTTATCCAAAGCGACGTACAGAAAGTCCATTTGCCATAGCATTCTATTACAGTGACATCAGCAGTCTCTAGCACCAGATATGTTGCAAGCACCTTGAGGTGAACTCCTAGAAGCCATCATATATATCCCATTTCTCAGTACTTTAGCCAAGAAGGCCATCACATAATACAAGGAAAGAGCTACAGTAGTTTCGGTCCAGAATTACCCTTGTGGATTAAACAAAAACATTGATGTTTTGGTTTGAAACTCTTAAGAGCGCGTCCCCCTCCCACACCGAGTAGCTCCCACTGCTCTCTACTCCTCCCCCACATGCAACACAAACAGTGACCTGGGGTGGAGATGTGAATTAGACTTTAAACAATAAGCTTTAAACCACCCTTTAACCTGGATTTTCTGTAACCCAATTTTACTTGATTTACTATATAGCTAATACATTTGTTTCACATAGATTCAATAGAATTAAAAGATGAGATTACACAGTCTCAATGAATTAGGGTTTCAGAAAGCATTAAGCCTACTAATAAACCACTGCACTGTGCTGCATCAGACGTTGACATCACCAATCCATCTCCAAGCATCTACCCCCCTCACCCAATAGTGCAGGGCACCACTGTAAAATAAGGTCAGCCACGCTATATTTAGCCATGCTAGCCTGCCGTGCTAGCTGAAAGCTAAACCCTCCTAAGGTTTAGACCCACAGCCTGAAAAGGAACAGTATTGACAGTATCTCTCCCTCTGTCTGTGCTGAATGCACACTACCGTGTCTTGCATCTGCTGCCCCACATATGTTAAGCCTGTTAGCAGCAATGCAATTTACTCAGCTTTGCGGACACTGAGGAGTGCACGACCACTCGTTCGCTAACATCTGGTCCTGGCGGCAATGTTCTGCTAGCTTAGTGCTTCTCAACATGGGGGACAGGACACCCCCCCCCCGGAGGGTCATGAGATGCTTTTTAGGGGGCCACAAAATGATACTGAAATAATCATTCTTATAATTCTTAGTTTTATTATATTATTATTTTTTGAGTACATGGTATTTTTCGTTGTAGACCTACATGTTCTTTATATTCTAATCTCGGCAAGGGTTTGCCTAGGTGTGTGACTACATTTCTTCAGCAAGAATAAGTCCTTCACAGCTCACTGCACTATGCTTGTCCATGCGGGAGCTTTTAAAATACTGAAATTGATACTGGACCTTACACACCATTCCTTTAATGTATAGGTCAATAACTAAAATATATATGGGAACATTTGAGAGACAAGGGATTTTTTATTCTTAGTCAAGACAGCTGTCAGATGAAAGTGAGAAAATTATGCTATGGATGGGTTTACATGTCTACAACAGACAGGATGACTTTATATGGAGAAATGCACCTGTGTGCTAAACAACCTTTACTCAGTAAGGACAGAGGTACATTTTTAAATATTTTTAGAAACATTGCAACATTAAAACATTTTTATAAATCTAATCCTATTATAATATATATTATACTTGATTACTTTTGATTTAGAAATATTGCATACATCTAATTTACTACATTCACAATTGACTGCATATCATCTATTTCACTACTTACTACTAGTCTTTTTATCATACAGTTTTGTTGGCCCTTGATAAATAGTTTATTACATATTGATACCATCTCACTGTGAGTCTGTGTAGTAACACAACTGCCAGACACACACACGGACACAAAAACACCCACACACACAGTTACTACCTACTGTATATACAAATATACAACACCACATTTATATACAGTACATGTATATTGTTGAGGAAAGAGGAAGTGGTGCTGAGTCCGATGCCACTCAGTGGCTGACCTACTGTAGTCCAGCCTGGCTCAGAGTTCAATGGGCAAAGAACTGCCCACTGTGCCCAACAGACGGGCACAGCTAACGGGCACAGCTTTATGCTACCAAAAACCTGGTAAACATGCAGCGTGTGCCCGCTACACAGAACAGCCAGCCAGCAGCCAGAGGTTGGGGTGGGGGTTAGGGGGAGGGAGAAGGAGGGAAAAGCGCGGGGTCAGAGGTTGTAGGGTGGGGGTTGGGGCTGGAAGGAGCTGGACCTTGCCAGGCGCCAGGCCTCGACCACCTGGCGCAGGGTTCAGTTCTTGATCTGCTCTATGATGTTCTCTATGATGTCTGCTCTATGATGATGCTGGTGCAGATCAGTGGTGCCTCATTTTAGCCTCGTTATGACGTCATCGGAGTGGCGCCTCATTATGACGTCATCCGAGTGGTGCTTCATTATAGCCTCATTAGGATGTCATCAGAGTGGCCTCTCTTATGATGTCATCTAAGTGGCGCCTCA
>JAOEHI010040142.1:0-22149 GCA_025447815.1 Percopsis transmontana
CCCCCCCCCCCCCCCCCCCCCCCCCCCCCCCCCCCCCCCCCCCCCCCCCCCCCCCCCCCCCCCCCCCCCCCCCGTCTCTGCTAACTGAGCACAGAGGCCGTGTCGTAAGCGCACTGCATTTAACCTGTGACGTAAATGTCACCAAATCGGCCCCTCGCTTGGCTCGCATGACACGCTACGCCACATCTTGAAATAGAAGCCAGGGAGCTGCCCGGCAAAGGGGTTAGTATATTTATGTGACAGGGGTCCCTGCTACAAGGTGGCGGAAGAGGGCAGCGATACGACGTACAGATCTGGAAGGCCTCCTGAAATAAAGGTGAATAGATAAAAGACAACATGGTACGGTCGCAGGGTGTCAAGACTTTTGACAGCCAAGAGCAGGGACTTACAACATGTCGGGGCACTTGTCAGGTTTGTCCAAGAGTCCTCCCTCCATGACAAAGCGTAGAACCTGTTCGTTGGACATACCCTGGTACGGCTGCTCTGCCAAGGTGGCGATCTCCCACAGCACCACCCCAAACGACCTGCCGTAAAGGATGAGATTGGAGGCCGGGTTCAATAACACAGGAACACTTTTCAAAACAGAGGAACACTTTTCAAAACTATTTAATACTTGGACAAGAACGTGGTCTTACACAATGTAACAGTGATCAATCTGATAGAAAAGTTAGAGAATTTTATAGGGTCACTCCCTGGTTTGTGTCCAGGAATACCCTTGTAGTTAAAACCCACATAACAAAACTGTTGAGAGCTCAAAGGCTTGGGCCATTCTCTAGGCCTCCCCCTTCAGCCATGTGCACTTTCATACACAGTTGTGAGAACTTAGGCAAAAATTTGTAGCACAATCTAGGAGCGGACCTTTAAGAAAATAACAAGTTAGAGCAAATGGGAATAAAAGATGTGCTTGTACTGTACAGAAAGTAATTTGCTTTTCAGAGTAGTGGGAAACATAACAAACACACACTCACACACACACAAAACAAGTAGTTTCCCCTATCCAGCAGAGGAGGTGTGTTAATTAGAATCAGCTGGTTTATTATATGGTTGGAGCATTTACAGGTCTACTTACTGGACCTGCTTTTAGCCCTATTGACTGAGAGACAAGCTGAAACATACAGTCAGTGTACTATGTCAGTATTATGTATTCAAACTCACCCCCCTGATTAGAATACAGTGCATAACGCATTGCATTGCAATGTTTATGAAACTGTATTCCATAGATTAAGTAAATCCTGAAGAAAAAAAAAGGTGTTGTCAGTATTTGTTAGCTCTTGCCAGTCGTATTTTTCACCACTGGCACAGGATCAGAGAGCGCACTCAACAGTCTTTAAAACAGCCTATTACAACACTGTCTTGTGTATAATTGGCTGAAGCAGCCCTTTGTGGAAAGACAAAGCCACATTCAGACAGCTTTTCTTCATCAACAGAATTAAAGTGACCTACTAGTAGATTGTTTGCGAGGGCAGCATGGGTTCCTGCAATACTTGACTGGCCTGGTGCAACATCAAAGAGGAAGATATAGTGTGCAGTGTGGAGGTGGGTTTGTGCTGGCACTACAACCTCTCATTTGAGAACATCTGGAGCAGTTTAAGCCTGCTCATAGGGACCGACCCGTGGGACAATTTCAGATGGGGAACGAAAACTTGCAAGCGAGCGGAGTAAACAGCAAAACAGGACTTCTCTAAAACAGTGGTTTCAAAGTACACGTTGAGACCTACATATTTTTGGGGTGAGGAGTGAATAAAAAAAAAAATTTAAATGTGGAGAATGTTTTATTTTGAATACTTTTAATGTAATTTTACTATCTATAATTAAATAGATGTTATAGTGTTTGTGGTTGTTGATATTATATTTTTTATAAATCGTTATTCTTTATTCTAGTGTCTCAAAATCTTCGGCAGCTGTAAAAGCTTAATGTCTCTGAGAATGTCTCTGACAGAGAGGTGTTGTGAGCATTTGATCTCCCCACAGACCTGGTAAAACAGAGGTGTTAGGGGGGATAAAAAAGGCAGTTGTAAACTCAAAAGACATTAGCATTTTGGAAAAAACTAGGCACCACTGCGTCCAAAAAAAACCCCAGAAGAGCCGGAAATGTAAAGTTCCTACTGCTTAGCGAAGGAGAAAAACATGGAGGCAGGAAGGGACCTGTTTCTACAGCAGCATTCCGCAAGCACCCTTTTAGTGCACGAACAACTACACACACACAAAGCTACTGTATGTGCACTTAGGTATGGCTTCGTGCAGAATATGAATATAATACATATGCGTGTGTGTGTGTGTGTGTGTGCGCGCTGATCTGAAAGAGTACAGTGTTCTCATACCAGACGTCAGACATTGTAGTGAACACGCCGTCCTTCAGCGACTCCGGAGACATCCAGCGGACTGGCAGCAGGCCCTTCCCTCCTTTCCGATAGTAATCCGTCTCATAAATGTCTCTGGTCATGCCAAAATCTGGGGAGGAGAGGAGAGGTATGGTTGGGGACCCCTACTAAATATTCCTCTTATGTAGAGGAGAGGGAGCCTCGGAGGGCTAACCTATTCCCCACGCCTCATTTCTGTCAATCTACATTAGCAGACTCTCCACTGCCTCGGGCGCGCTCCGAAACCCAAATAGCTATTTTGGAGGATAGCGGAGGAGCGCGCTCGAGCATTGACGGAAGGCATCGTGTTAGCTAGCTTGTCTCTTACCTCCGATCTTGACAGTAAAGTCCTCCGCCACCATGCAGTTCCTGGCAGCCAGGTCTCTGTGGACAAACTTGTTGGCATTGAGGTATGACATGCCATCCGCGATCTCCCCTGCCATTTGGATCATCTTCTTGAGCGGGGGCAGGACCTGATTGGACGAGTTCTGCGGGGAGGCGGGAGACACAGATACTCATCTGTCACAGCAATGGCCCGATAGACCATGATTCAGACCGACACATACATTCAGGTGGCAGACGGTATCCATCTGTCTGTCTCGGCTGTCCTGTCCTTCATCATATAGAGTTGTCAACTGTGTCAAACAGCTGCCTGGTGTTGGTCTGCCTACGAGCTACAGCACAGCTCTGTAATTAACCTGTCCCCTCTAATTTACACTGCCACTGGGAAAAGCAGTTTCTGCGATACCATGACTACTCTGCACTGTATAGAAGGAATGTGTGTCTGTGTGTGGAGAGGGGGGGGTGTATTTGAGACAGAGAGAGAAAGAAACATGCACAACGCAAAAATAAATACACTGATGCCGACTGCAGGCTGTCTCTTTAAAGAACTCTGGTAGGAAAGCTTCTTACTTCTTTGCGCAGGGAGCGCAGGTGGCTCTTGAGGTCTCCGCGGGTCATCAACTCCATAATCACCAGGGTTGGCTGTCCCTGCGAGACCACGCCCAGCAAACGCACCTGCACCAATCGCAATACAGCACAAATTAAGCATTGTGTTACGTGTTTACGATCCTCATTGGCTTAACACGCGATTCAGATTGCTTCAGAGTGCGTACAGTAGACAAAACGTTTGCTGTGTGTTTAGTGATTTCTGCGTAAACGTTCCCTACGTCCTTACACTCAGTTTCACAAACGTTCACTGTGTTTTCTTGAGAGTCACAGACGATAAATACAATCTCTTTGCTTTTAAAATCAGCCGCTGACAGATCCAATACTCCGATCCAAAACACTCCTCCCTGCTATTTAGATGGACGTTCAGTCCACTGCCATTTAGGTTCATTGTAAATTATGTAACCTGTGGCTGTATGACCATTTAGATTTCTTTCCATATTTGACAACCTACAAATCCATATTAAGCTTTGAGACTGTCTCTTTAAGTTTACAGCTTTGATGCATGTACAAAGTCCTGCGGTTTAAATTATTCAAATTAAGGGTTAATAATTAAGTGTTTGTTTTTTTTAGCAGTCTGACGCTATACAGGGCTGTAACAGCAGCTTTCCACGGGGATACATATCCGTTTTGCTTAATTAACGAGGCTGTGAATGTGGTGATGAGAGAAGGTGTACATCCTCCAGGAAGCTCAACATAGCCTGAGGCTCCAGCTGCCTGTGTCAACAGATACAGGCCATGAACTAATGACCGTGTAGTACCTACACACAGATAGATGTAGCATTATCACTCAAGGCTCAAGGCAGATCAGCAGTTTGATCTGACAAATATTACACGTCTTGACTTTTACAAGATTTTTCTTTGACAGAACTGAATCACGGTAACACCAACAATTTACTTTTTGATATGATTAATTGATTCAAGCTGCTCGTAATGGATTTTAATGGTCAAAAGTCAATGAGGGTTAAATAATGATCTTTGCCACCGAATGAGACATAACAAAAGCCTAACCAATATTATTAAAGGATCTCTATTGTAACATTTTTGTTTTCTGAAGGGACCTGAAAGTGTTATCTGACATCGATCTAATGTGTCATTTACCCAAACGTCTTTGCTGAAATTGCCGTCATATGGAGCCTTTAAAGTGCACTCAACACATCTTCTGTTCAGAAATGATTTCCTACAGCTGTGACACAGCTGCTGTTCTGATTCTTTCTCAGGTTTGAAATGGTAAGACGTAAGACACGCATTACTCACCACATGGTGACAGTTAAACTCCTTCATGACAGAGGCCTCGTTCAGGAACTCAATCCGCTCTCTCATGCTGGCTGACTCATTGACTGTCTTGATGGCGACTCGCGTCTCCGCTTCATCTTTGACCACGCCCTTGGCCATCCCCTCGTAAACCATGCCGAAGGAGCCCTGGCCCAGCTCTTTGTTCATGGTGATCTTCTCCCTGGCCACCTCCCACTCGTCGGGGACGTACACTGGAAAACACAAGGACACGGTAGCGTGTTAGCACCACATGTAAGCAAACTAACGGGTTTCTTTGGCTTTAAGATGGCTCCTTACTTTCAGCAGCGCTGAAGTACTCTGGGTTGACCGAGGCATAAAGGACTCCATTTCCCAGCCGGTCGCTATTTCTGTGGATGCAAGCACAGGTTAACCTAATGGAAAATCACTAACGGTGGATCATTGTCAGTACGAAAACTACCTAGCATCTAATAATGGGTAATAACCAATTTACAATTTAGATTATTTACGATTTACAATTAAATTGTAATTGTAAATTACAGTGTATATGCTCTAATTCAAATAGTCCACATGGATGTGAAAAGCATGCACACAAAAAAAACACATACCTCTTTTTGTTGACGAAGAAGAAAGCTGTGATGGCACTAACGAGAATAACTATCACCAAGATGGGGATGATAATGACCAGGTAGAACGAAACGTCATAGTCTCCTGGGAGGCCCAACAAAACATTACCAAGGTTATTTCGTATGCACTTCAACCCACTATGAAATAAATGAGTGTGTGAATCATCTCCTTACGTTTGGGCAGGGGCACATAGAAGGACACGGTCTCCGTCCAGGAGCCGTTCCCTGCTAGAGAGGTGGCGCGCACGTGGGCAGAGTAATTCCCCGAGCCCAGGTTGGTGAGCCGGGCCCCTCTGTGCTCACGGTACTGGTGTCGCGATACACACTCGTGTTTCTCAGGCTGGGAGAAACACACACTCAAGGTCAATCCTTGTTACTCTTCGGCCCAACAGTGTTGGTTTTTATATGTTCTATTTCAAACCGAGTATCTCACATATCCCACATGTCACACAAGCTCCAATGGCGGTGTTATTGATTTACCTCTGTTTCCAGAGAACCAGGGTTACGACAACGTTTTGAGCCGGAAATTGTGAGTGTGTGTGTCAGTGGCGAGTGTTGTGTGTCAAGTCATTCGGGCTCACCTCGGCCCCCAGGCTGTACTTGATCTCGTACATCAGGATGAGGCCGTTGGGTCTGATGGGCTCGGGCCAGCGCAGCACCACACACCCCTCCACCTTCTCGTCCCTCTCATAGATCACCTGCCCAGGGATGTCATCCGCTTTCTCTGTGGGATGGACACCCATTTACATTCCAGGCACAGCTGGATCTATGTCTGTCTCCGATGGCAGTCGCATACTTTTTGAGCCCCAAAAGAAGCGGTTTGGGGGGGGGGGGGGGTTCAATCACTATGAACACCAAATGTAGTCATTTGAGATGCTTTCAAGATATTTTTTTATCTATAGTTTTTTTATAAAGAATTTAAATAAAAACACCTTATACTATACTATTTTATAATACTACTTTATACTATACCTTTACTATATTATAAAATATGAGCCTATGTAGTCCCACACACAAACCCCATGTCTAGCCCCTCTACATTGAGAACCAGGATGTACGGCTGGTTCTTCTCCTCACCTGCTGCTCTGGTCCTGGAATAGACGAAGGCGGCGGCGCTGCAGCGGCGCACCTTGGCGTTGCAGGCGTGGATGTCAATGCGGTAGACAGTGAACGGCTGCAGCCCGGAGATCTCCATGTACTCCGACGTGCTCTGGCTCTCGGAGAAAGCGTGCTCCGTGAAGGGGGGCATCGCGTCCGTCACGTTCCCCTCCTGGCCTGGGGCGGTCGCGTTTTCCCGGCCGGCGGCCTCGCGGTGCGCTAGTGTGTCGTTGGCGACGGCGAAGACGTCTCTACGCCGACGGTCTGAAGGCCTACAAAGATAGGGAGAGAAGTACAAATATTATGGCATTACTAGTACATTGTGGTTACATTTACCAAATCGTTTTAAACAAAAGTAAAGAAACTATTACATCACAGTTTGATAAAAGTTGGAATAAAACTCCCTTTAACTATACTTGTTATATTTATGGCTCAATAAAGGGATCAACAGCACATCAACCAGTCCTAATAGTGTCTGTCCTGTCAACCCAATGTCCAATAGAAGTAAGCGCTTAATGAATGCATACACCTTGCTTCATAAGCACTGCTGACATGGAAATGGAACAGGAAAACGATGACCACAGAGCCACACATAGGTTCAGATGTGGACAAACAGCGCAGTGAGGCTGGTGGCTATACGGCTACGACCACTACAATATGCCGGGGTGGCTCGGACCACACACACACCTTACTTAGCTTCTCCTTTGGCATACGCGTAGCGGTTGGATCTCACTGGACCTCTGAGAAAAGCCAACAGGCACACTCACAGGCTTTGATACATGGATGAGTCAGAGGACCCCAGAAACGGGCTTGATGTTTAGTCGATGTTAAGAATGGCTCAATAAGTGAGTGCATGTGTGCATGTACTTGAAAGAGGTGGTGCAAAAGTGGATACAGGAAAACGTTTCGCACTAGTATTGGATATGACAAAGAGATTCATACAGAGGCAACAGAGAACGAGAGCCATGTCAGGAACCTATTTTGACTGAGCCTGTAGACACCCGAGGGTAAAATTGAATTCACTTGCAGTGGAAAAAATGTAGACACAGACCGTTCTGTGGGAAAGACCGGCAGGGATCGCACACCCCTGTCAACATTCCATTCCAACCATTTTAACTGGCAAAGTAGAATCCAAGGACTTGCTCTCCGAAACTCACAGCTAGTATTAAACAAGACACCAAATGGCTATGGCTGTAATGAACCTGTATGAGCAAATGTGAGTTGAACTGGCATTGACTGGGGTGAAAAAAAGAAGTGAGGCGTAAACCCCACTGGGCTTTATAAGTCACTTGAGCTTGCTACGTAATCAGCGGAGTGTGATGTCTCTGTGTATCTCAAGACCGTTAGCTTAGGCAAGGTAGCCCCACAGACGGGAGTGGAAGTATCCTCAGCTGAACCACACCACAGATGACTGAAGCTTGACATTAAACTCCCCCCCAGAGTGACGGGAATTAGCGTTCGGCCCCCTCCCCTCCTATAAAAAGACCTCCACTTTTGCACCTTTACGTGGTAGACTCCAGAGAGGATGGCCATGAGTACACTTTCTGTCTCCAGTCAGAACAGTACATATTCTGACGCCAAGCCCTAACCACAGCAACACATACCAGAGAGAAGGGAAGCGAGGGACAGTGGACCTAAAAGAAAGCACACTGAGAAGTTTCAAGGCTACACTGAAATGTCAGAAGCTTTCCAAGAGGCTCTCACAGAGTAGGAGAATCACACAGTGCTTATGTCACCTTTTATGAATTCAGAGCAAGTTAAAACAGCAAGTGATTACAGCTGACAACAGTCCAAGCTGATACGGAATGTGCCTCAAGGTCTTCCTGACCGACAGACAGACAGACAGACAGACAGACAGACAGACAGGCTGTGCTCTACAGTATGTGAAACTACACTCGGTCTGCCTTTCTTTCTGTCTGGTGTGCTTGCGCTGACTGGTCTCCGCTCAATGGCTCAATGGCGGGTCCCTCCTCCCCCCCCCGTTCATTTAAATTCCAGATGGCTTCACTGTACATTTCCTGGCAGCTGTTAAAAAAAAAGAACAAAAAAAAAAAGTCTGCGGACAAAAGGAGTGTGCGAAGGGAGGAGTGTGGAGAGAAGTGTGTGTGTGTGTGGGGGGGGGGGGACAAAATGGAAAACATTTCCTCTTCTTTCTGGCTCTGTCTGTTTTCAGCCGACCTCTTCCGCTCGCCCCCTGATTGTTCTAAAGTTTTTCTCTGGAGTGGCAGCTGATAATGCTGTCTCTGTTACCCCGGAGATATGATGTATACACAAGCCTGGGCCCTTCACTGTGGGCTGGGGAACTGCCCCCCGCCTGCACAGCTATGCTACAACAAATCAACACTGTCTGAGAGGAGGGGAGAGATCCTAATAGACTACAATTACAATAGAGGGCTTGCAGTCTCCTAAAAGCCACATTGATCCAATCGAAGTTGAATGGGATTTTAACCTTGCTTGAATGAGTGAACTTTGGAGGTGCCAGGCGGGTCAATTAAAAGGTATGGATCAAACTAGGTACCTGTTGAGACCTTCCTAGTGGGAAAGCATGCACCTAGTGGGAAATGTTTCAATCTAAACTATAGTGAGATGAATAGGTACAGTAGGCTTAGGGGACTGTTACTTGAACAAACACACACAGAGTGTCTGTATGGCGTGTTTGTGCGTCTGTGCAAGTGAATATTGTTGTGTATAGGGGAAGCTCCTTACAGGAGAGGCGGGGAAAAGGAATATTTGAGACTGTAAAACATCCACAAGCAAGGTAAAGACGATAACGCGACACGGATGTCAGTCCCCAACGCCCCGAGGAGAGGGGGACAAAAGCCTCAGCATCTCAGCCAAACTAGACCCTTCAGACTCCCTTAATCACATCTCTCATCACCCCCCGCCTCCCCCCCCCCCCTTGCTCGGGTTTGTTTGTCCTGTCTAAATTGCTGCCTGCTAGGCCCTAATATCCTGGTTGCCGTGGCAACAGAGCCAGAGGCGCACTAAGAATGCTTTGGATCCAGCTCAGCGTGTCTCCTCATCTGACCCCCCCCCAACCTCTCCAAAGATCCAGCCAAGCTGCCGACCCCCTCTCCCCTCCAACCCCTAAGGTGCTTAGAATCTATCAGCCCCATAAAGGAGTCATTACACCCTGACTGGAACCTCATTCCTCATTTGGACCTGTGAAAGCAAACAAAGCTGGGTGCAGCCCTTTGGCGGCAGTGTAGGAGCAGGGGTACAGCTGTAAACGTTGGAGGAGGTCACTTCCAGGGCTAATATTAACAAGGAGAAGCCCCCCAACCCGCCACCGCCCTGCCAGGCCGCTTATCATACCTGGGCAGAAAAACGGCGTTGTGGAGATGGTTCTCAAAGAACTTCTGGAAGACTCTGTCGTCTTTCTCGCGGTCCTTCTCTTCGGGGGTCTTGGGGCAGACACAGCACTGGCTGTTCCCTTCCCCGGCCAGGTCAGATTTGGGGGGCTTGGTGTTCTCCTCAGTGTCTGAGAAGCTTGTGGCGGAGACTCGGATGGGAATCTTCAGCTCTGTTTCACAAGACGAAGAAACCAACAGTCTTCTGATAACAACCCGATTCCCCATCGCCATAATAACAGGTAGCACTAATATTTCTCAGAACCGCCTTGACATTAATAATAAGTGTTTGTGGGAGTTGTGGTTCTAAAAGTGTGGAAGCAGACCTTTGGAGCAGTAGTTGTGCAGGTAGAGCTCCTGGTCCTCGCCCTGCTGCTGCCAGCGCACAAGGTAAAATGTCAGGTTGCCGTTGGGAGAGACAGGAGGCAGCCACTTCACCACCAGTTTGGTAGATGAATTGGCATATGCGCGCACCTCCTTGGGCATTGACGGCTCTGCAAAGGGGGGAACCAGCACACTGCGTTACACCCAACACTGAATGCAATACTGATCGGGACTTTGATCAAACAAACGACGATCACATATTGAGCCAATGCTACGCCTTGGTCACATTTCGCTCTGCTATCACCAGCTAGTGTGGAAGGTCTGTTGGAGTCAAAGAGGCCAGTCTATAAGGGCTGTTTGACTCAGATACAACAAGCACTCCTTTGTTCCCACAGCCACCACTTTACTAAATGGTCCTAACTAGAAGCACTCCAAAACAGTTTTTGGACAACTCTTCCCCCACCCCGCCCCCCCACCAAAAGACCAGCCATTTATTATAATTCGATGTACTTGATTGTATTTATATTGTATTTTCTGTGTTATTTTAGTTTTCCGAACCAATTGTCTTCTGGTTGCCTAGTTGCCCTGTTCCGCTGCTGTCCCTCATCCAAATTGAACAACACTGTCAACACACTCCACAACAGTCTTACGTGATGGCCGGGTGCGGATGTAGACCACTTCACTCTTGGCCTCGACAACGTGTTTGTCCTCCACCTGCAGGGTGATGGCCCTGACGAAAATAGCGTACTGGGTCCAGGGCTTGAGGTGTTTAATCTCTACGTTGGGGTCCATGTTCATGTCCGGAGGCAGATCTACATCCACCATGTTCCAACTGTTGGTCCCACAGCCGTCTTGACCGTCAAATTCTGTGATATTCTGGAAGGGCCTGGTGAAGACAGACAGAAAAACCAAATGCCAAGTTTGCATTTTTGCTGTATCTCCATAAAGCTTCTGAGGAATTTAGAATGGCACCCTATTTTTTAGAAAAATTACTAATAATAATAATTTAGTCTAGTGACTACTCACGATTCCTTGTAGTAAAGTATGAAGCTGATGAGATCTCTGTAGACCGTCGGTCGGTAGCGCTCCCAGGTCAGTTTGATCATGCTGTTCGTGGTGCTGTTGGTCTTGAACTTCAAGATGTGGCTTTCACCTGCCATGACAGAGAGAGAACCTGAATCAGGTAACCAGAATACGTTTGCATTCTGGATTTAAAAAAATAAAAAGGGAATTTAGTTGGACATTTTTGAGACCAAATTCAATTACAGTACATACTAAAAGCAGAGACTATTTGGGTTAATCTCCGGTGCAACCAAAGGATTCGTTTCATGTCCTATGCCAGTGTGTGGGTCCAGTTCAGAGTTTGACAAAAGTTTAGTACCACAAAAGACCACGTGGACACACTCACAGCTTGCTTTATCTCCGTTGTTTCGGAAATCGCCCTCCTCTGGCTTCTCGGTGATGCCGGTCTTCTCCAACATCTTATGGATCTCTGACATGCACAGTTTGGGGTTGAGGCGGAAAAACAGCCGCCCGGCCCGAATAGTCAAGTTGTGTTGAGTCCAGTTCCAGAGTGACTGCAGGTGCTGGTTGTCAATGGCTAAGAACACGTACATCCTTGAGAAGGAGAGAGACATTACAGCAGGTTAGAAGAGGGCTGATAAACAGAGCTCTGTGCTACTTGAGTGCACAAAAGGGAACAGTGACACCAAGAGCAAGCCAGCTTGACTTTCAGATTTACTTTAAGCGAATACATTGTCCCAGGAGATGGAGGTTGTCAAAAATGTCATTAACAGCCTGGCCTATTTTTTCCATGTGGTGTCAGCATTAAGTGTTAACAGGGGCAGACATCGCAGGAGCTCAGGTTTCTGGGTGTGTCTGGGTCCGTCTGTCTTAACACATAGCCTCGGCTGATACTAATACAGTGGCATGCATGAAGCAGGACGTCATTAGCGCTGCCAGCCCCAGCAGCCCAGCACCTCACCAGCATACCTCCAGAATGAGCTAACCTCAGTATTCCCCACACTGAAACCTTGAGAGAGATGACAAGAGGGGCAAAAAGGCTCTCCCACGACCGCCTTGGCCAACAGTAAGAAGGCTGCAGGACCCCAGACTTCTTAGCTATTCCATGCTAACAAAGCAGACTGATTAAAACTATAGAAGGATGAAGGGGAATGTGGTGAAAGCGTTGGTGTGGTGAATACAAATGTGGGAGCGAAACTTTCCTTGTTTTAACCAGTTTGTATTCTGATACTTAGCGCCTCTGGCCTTCTATGAAAACTCCCCGCTGACACTGAAACAGACTTGGCTGTTCCTTTTTTTTTTGTGTGACACAGAGCTTGAAAAGATTTTATTCTCATGTCACACTCATATACCGTTTCACCCAAATACAAACTAAATATGTGCGATCATGAAGCAATCACTCAACAAGAATTGACCCAGACATTAGTGACAGGCTCTGTGCTTGGCTGCCGTTCAAGCATGTCCTCTAATCCCCCCCACCCCACACACACACACACACACTAACACAAAGGCTACGCATTAAAAGACATACCCATCCATGAGCTCCTCCCCATTGATGTAACGAAGGCTCTTGAGGAAGGACAGTGAGCCAAGCGAGTGGGAGTGGCGGATCCTCACGTAGCCGGTCACCGTCTGGATCAGCCCCATGAAGTTCTCCAGCTCAGACGCTATGTTATCTGGGGAGAACAGATAAACACACACACACACAGGAGGGAATCATCTCTCTGAAGAGCACACTCAAAGCACATAGCGATCTCAACCACAGCTACTGCTACTACTACTACTACTACTACTACTAAGGGTCAAAGGCGCTATTTGAACGATCTAAGCGCACGGTCTAAAGCGCATGGCGCAAGTGCATTTAGGGCGTGTCCTTTTGCTTGTTTAACAGCAGAAAAAAGGTCGCGGCGCCAGGCGCATGGTTCAAAAGGGTTGTACTTAGTCACTTGATTATTCATGGGTGTGTTTTTAACATGCAATAAACAAATCAGATTCCTTTTACGATGCGCTTGCACCTTAGTGGATTGCTATCATAATGGTGCATTTGCCAGAGGAACCGGATCTGTGATAAAATATTTTGATGTTCACAACAATACTTTTTCACATTGTAATCTTTTTTTAAGCTTTTGCATGTTTGTGCACTGCTGTGTGTCCCTGTGTGTGTAACAAGCAGAGTGTAAGCACATTAAGCACCCACCTACATAAGTGCATATTAGCCTACTATCTTGACAACGTGCACTTAACAGTGAAATACTGCACCTTTGACATCAGACCAGGTTTTTGTTGGTCAATAACACAATCGTTTTCCGCTGCCTCGAGATAGCAATGTGCCAACAATTTGCCTGACCACACCTCATTTTAAGACCAACACGCCCACGGGCGCTCAGATGGGCGCAAGTGCATTTGCTATTTAACAACATGGACAGGAAAATTTAAACTGTGTCCGTCTGAAACTAGCAAAGACACTTGCGTTGCATTTTGCGCTGCTTTGCGCTGCTTTGCGCTGCTGCCCTAAGACTTAAACTAGCAGCCTGATTTTGCTTCGTGATTTTTTCCACTCCGCATATTAGTCTGGAAACAAATAGGTGTTGATCAAATCATCAGCTGGTGATTGGACCACCTTCAACTAATCTAAGTGATGGATTTCAAAGGGGCGGACCCCTATGATGTTAACATACTACATTATGGTCCAGGTTAACCCACAAAGGTTTATGCAGTTTAGTTTGCTCTTTACTACTGTAGTCTATAAAGTGCACTATAATTCTAGGCTATTAATGTTCTGCTTGTGTGTGACTGTATCACCACCACTGCTATATGGTGGCGATATTGTTCTATGGTACTCACTTCCACGCCGAATGTTGATATGCAGGTTGCCCTTGATGACGGTACAGCCCATTAAAGCCTGGGCAGCATCCACCGAGTCAATTACCGAGGATGGGCACGTCTTATCACACAGGCCGTGGCACGCACTGCACAACATACTGGTTTGGGGTGGGGGTTAAAAACATGAGATTACCCACAAAAAATGAGCAGAGTCCAATGTAAACCTCACGGTCTGACACACCTCGCCCTGAAATGAATTGGCCGCTCCCCATTCCAAAAGGTTTCAGGGAAATACATTTTCTGTAACACAAGGTCATGTGAGACTAATCTTTTATGGGTCTCCATCTGAACTGGGTTTTATAAGTGACTCATTTCTTGTCCTCCAAGACAAAACACGAGTGATGTGGCCAAGAAATTATACAGCAGCACTTAACATGGAAAGTTTGGAATATGACATGTAAAAACAGGGAGAGAGGTTGCACTAACAAAGCGGGCTCTTGTCCTAAGTCAAGCAGAGAAAATAGCTGGGTGAAAGGTTGCTTCTAACGGTATTGTTCTGAAGAACCCACCCTGAAACCTGCCAAGCAATGCTAATGTGTATAAATCCTAGCATTGGCAAATCTTGAACACAGAGCACCAACTTCGGCAACCTAGTTCTTGTTTTTCTAGAAAGTGTGTAAAGTCTAGGATTCAATCATTAATAGTCTAACATGCTGCTTAGCCTCCAGCCCTTCTGGCTTTGACACTTTCTAAGAAACAAACGGGTCAGGTCTGCCAATGTGCAGCTCTAGGTAAAGGATTCTTCGTGCACGATAATTCATTATTACAAAGTACACAGTGAACCCAAAAGGGGGTTGTAACGCTGCACTGTCTATGAATACTAATTAGAACCTATACCAATGTGTCTTTTCGTGAAATGGCCTGGCGAGGTGAATCCAGGTGACAGTTAAGACCACTTACCGATTTCACCTGAATCCCCTACAATTATCAATGGGAAATGTAGATGTAGGGTCAGTCAAGAGAAACTAAGACATGGATTGTGAAAAGAATATTAATATTTGAAACGGTCAGAATGGAAACTAAAATGCAATTTTATAAAGAAATATGCTCTGGATTGTGTCTAATTTATGTACTTGAATTGTGAACTATTGTGAAAATCCTTACTGCCAGAAGGAAGACATTTTATTTTTTTGGTCCTTTCTGACTAAAGGGTTGAGGGTTGGATGGGCATGTCTTAGCCCCTCCTCTCTTTACCCTGCTGGGGGCACGGGCTCTCTTTGGTCTGGTCAAATCATCAGCACGTATACCAGAAGTAAAGGGAGGGTCTTTACCTGTTGGTCTCATTGCGCGTGAACCCGGAGGGGCAGTCAGCCATACACTCTCCCCCATGGATGACAAAGTCCATGTCATGGGGCAGGTTCATGCGAGCACACAGGTCCATGGTGATGCAGCGCCAGCCCTCGAACATGTAGGTGTCTGGGGGGCACTCTGGCACGCAGCGGCCCTCGTGGTAGTAATGGAGGCAGGCGGAACAGGCCAAGTCGTTGTTGGGTTCAGTGCAGCTGCCCAGGCACTGCCTGTGGCAGCACTCGCCCATGTCTGTACAGGCATGCCTGCAGTGCTGTGGGCACACTAGACGACAAGGAGACATAGGGGGAACAGGTCATTGTAGCGAGTGTAAACAGCCCCACTGAACACTACTGCAACAAAAGGTCATAGAAAATCCACACCGGTGCAGAATCAGATAAAGCACAGATAAAGCCCTGTCAAATACTTATGGAACATTGCTAATGATGGGTTAGGAAATACAGCAAATTATATAGATAGTTGGCAACAAGCCAGAGGGTGGGCCGATTGCCGACAATGTTTACGGCACATGTGTGTCGGCAGATTTGTGTATTTGTGTGAGTGTGTGCGAGTGTGTCTGTGTCTGTGGGTGCCCGAGTGCGCATTTGTCTCATATTCGTGTACATGCATGGTTAAAATCTCTTTGTGCGCATGTGGAAGCATTGCTGTTTATGCACCACTGTTTACCACTGTTTACTTTTGTCAGTGTGCAACTGATGGCTAGTCAGATGGTTTGTTTCCATGACAGTCTGTGCTGGCCAGAGGTGAAGAAGAGGAGGGCTTTAGGATTGGACAGATCTGTGTGGCTGATGGCAGGTTGCACTCATCTGCCCAATTGCAGCTTTGTTAGTGAGTCGCCACAAATCCAATATATTGCTGTTTGGGTCTGCTGTGGAATTCATTGTGCGTGGGGAGAAGGAGATAAACAGTTGTTGCTAACAGATGGGGGGCTGTTGACTCCAGATACAGTAGACAAAAATCTTCTGCCCATAAAGTAGAAACTCTCCTGCAACAATCCAGGATGTTGGATTGTCTCAACGGTGAAGTCATCTGATAACAGCCATTATATCATCAATATTTCCTCTATTAAATGAATGTAAAAGAATCCCTAATGTAACATGCATCATGAGGCAATGACCATTTTATTATTTAAAAAGGTGCTGAATCACCTCCCGGTTGTGATCATTAACACTTGTGGAGCCTGCGCAAAGTCAAAAACCTACAAATGATTACAATTTCTGCACATCTACGAAATCAGCTCACATTAAACATTAATGTATTTCTTTGGAGGACCAACATTACACTGTAAGAGAAGACAAAAGTCAACTCTGGTAAAAATCCTACTATGGCAGTTGCTTCCAAAAAGGGTCTACATCCGTTTCTCACAGGCTGTGAGAAAATCGACAGTAAAATGAATGCGCGTAGAAAGCTGGGGTGTTTCAAATTTGGTTTGAGCAACATGCATAACAGAGTCTTCTCTTTGTTTACTAAGCAACAGTGACGAGCCCAGCTTCATGCCAATGTGTTATCAATAACACACAATGCATTCTCTCTGCTTGGGACCAGCGCACGTGATTTACAGTACTGCTGAGGACAAACTAGACTCTTCTGTGTTGAAATATGTTGAACTGTTCTCCCTCGCAGCTCACTGCCCAATGAGTGCTCATCCAGGTATTAAAAGATAAGATCTTTAAACCTAAAGAGCATTAACCCATAATTATAATAACATCTTATGATAATCCCATCTAAGGTTGGTTACTGTGACTGGAATAAAAATGACATCGGGAAGGCAATTTCTAATGTACAAAAAGTAATAGCGGCTTTGCCTGTCTATAGGTGTGCACATCGGGGACACCAGGTGCCGTGAAGGGGCAAATGTGAGGATATGGTGTCCCTCTGCTCACTCATCTTGAGGCACTGTAGGCCAGAGTGTCCTAGTTTCCACTCCAAGCACCTGGACCAAGTGTCTGTGTGAGTAGCTTTGCAAGGCCTGCGATCACACTGTGGTTTCTGCTTTGTCATGTCCTATATGTGGAGGGTCTGGCAAGATGAAACAGCCATTTTAAGAGAGATGGCAATGAAGGTTTGAACAACAGGCCTTACTAACTATGGGTTCAGGTCTCCCTACAGGGCAAAGTACAGAAGATAAGAACTTCTTCTACGTTCTTTGCGTAGTGTATTAAGTTAGCTTAATTTGCATCATAGCAAGGCTTAAATTTGTGTAGCTAAGCTACCGATTTGCACAATATCCAAACGTCGTGCTAGGGAACTGACATGCCTGTGAAACTATTTGTTTATGTTCTTACTCTATGTTAACGCTGCCAGACAGAATTCCCATGAGAGCAAATAACACCGAATTGAACTGATGTGTCTTGAAATTAACTAAAGTAACCAGGATTGAGAGACACAGCACTCTTGGTTCCTTAGCAACTGCCTTCCGTTCAGAGCTGTCGGCAAACACGGACACACGCATCTCCACTCACAGTCGCATGCAAACACACACCTCATGTGCCTTTCAATCTAGTGTGCAACACAACTCCCAAATTAAACACGGCATGAATTATAATCCTATTTTAATAAATACTTTCATTGTACATTGGTAAATACTGTGTGTGTGCGTGCATGTACAGGAATGCACGAGTACTCGTGTGTTTTATGTAGCATAAATGTTTTAGATTTATTTGTATAATAAAAGGACCCCCCCCGTGCAGTATGACACTCCCCCACAGAGCCAGTCCTAACTTCTCAAGGGAAAGGAATGATCATTCCCACTCATGACAATGTTTCAAATACTTGCAATTCTTTCAAAACACTGAGTCAAATCAAAGTCAGGAGAGGTGAAATGGCCCAGCCAAAACGTCTCTAGCTAAGCTCACTAAAAAAAAAATAAATAAATACATGATAGAACATATAAATATATTTGTCTTTATATGTGCGGTCTCAAATATAACCTTGACTTGATAAGACCACAAACCAAACAACAAAACAGTTGCTGCATGTAAGGGTAATTTTACAGCTTGGCGCCCACCGAAAAAGACGGATGAGGGACTGATTGGATTAATTGGATGAGGGATGTGATGACATAGAGGAGCACTTCTAGTATGTTTGCAGAGGTTGAGAGAAAGAAAAAAAGACACATCAGGAAGGCCATTCAATTTCTTGGAATTCCACCAAAAGGGGGCAGCCAAGGCAAACTCTAATGAGCTCAATTGTAGGAGGTCACCTTCCTTCCGCATTGTTTTAAGCTCAATGAAAACATTTCCGAACATGCATACCTTCCTCTATGAGAGCGAGTTTGTTGGGGGGGGGGGTTGGTGCCTTACACTCCATATAAGTCGTCCTAGTTTCCTGGTGCGACCAAACAACCTGCAGTATCAAGGATACAATCCTCTATTTATAGATGCTTCTAATGCAGCCCTATTTTCATGTGGATGTGCTCTACACACAGCTATGCGTGGCGTTGTGGGTTTCCACTGCTTCAAAGGCAAGGGTCATACCCGACTAGGGGCTCCTTTCAACAGCGCGCTCGAGGTGTTGTCTTGTCTTCGTGTGGACAGATGTCCTGGGTGGACTGCTTTATATTAATTTAAGGCCAAGCCCTTAAATGCACAGAAAAATAACAAATATGTGCAAAAAAAATAATAATTATGATAATTCTTTTTTTAAATGGTGAAATTGGGAAAATGTTCCGCAACTGAGGCACCGGAGACAAATATGGGGGGGGATTAATATGTTTATTCTAAATGTAGTTACACAATTTTCCCCTCCCACTCTGTCTCTCTGAGCCAACAGGCAGGTCTGACCATCGGGGTCAGACACCACCGACGCTGCAACCACCCAATCTGCCTCTTCTGTTTGCTGGAGCACTGCGACATAAAGGAGTGGCACGGTCTCCTTCTTACAACACCGAGAACTGCGCATTCCCCTCTGAGATGCTGGTGTATTCCTACAGCCTCCATTAAAACCTGGCAGCACCAGCGATGGGCAGATGACAATGCAGGGTTGTTCTTTTTTACAGGGGGTTTTTGTCTTCAAGGTATCCTTTGATTCCTGGGCTATGCTAAGAATCTCCAGAATGTTACTGGCCGCGGAGAATGTTAATCCCCTGTTCCCTCTGAACACGATAACAACTTGGGAGTTGCGGCAGAAAATGGAAAACAGACTGTATAAAACACCTGGCCGCTGAGAAATTAGGGAAAATAACAGCAGAGAAATAAAAATAAAAAATAAAAATAAAAAGATTAGTAGGCATATTCTGTTCAGACTGGCCTTGCCTTTCTTGGATGGGGCGTATAAAGCGGGGGAGGGTTAAGGGTCATGTGACCAATGGCCCTCTCTTCCCTCTACCCTCCTCTTATGTCTACCGAGGAAAGAAAAACAGCTCCGATCTCACACAGAGATGGGTGGTTTTCAACATCGCCTGCTCCGAGCAGAAAGGGTGGGTAGTCACTACACACACAGTTGGATGCTAAAACAGAATTATCATTTGATTGAATAACAGCGGCACAGAGAGCCGGCATGGAAGGAGATGGCAGTGCAGCAATGCTGCTCATCTGAATGTGTGTCGTGTCCCTCTTGCTGCGTAGTGGACTACTACACTGTTTACACTGGGAGGCTGGTGACACGTTTACAGCCCTGACGCTGGCTGCTACCCTCACATGATCAAAGAGAGAAAAAAAAAGAGAGAGAAGAATGAATTTTATCAAATTGACGTTCTTTTTCAAACGTCAAACTGTCAGCCATGTGAAATTATAAAGCAATATGAAGCGGGTGTGGGGAATGAAAGTCTTCCGCTCTTGTCACATCATAGCACAGTATGCCCTCCCTATGCCACTGAGGTTGAATAGGAAATGCGACACAGACAGTTGGGAAATCATTCATTATTCACATCGGGGCTGGAGGGGGGAGGGACAACTGCAGAGAGGGACGGCGGGGGGTTAACTGGGATATTTCTGCTCGACCAATGGCAGGCAGGCAGGGGCGGTCCTAAAGCTAGTGATTGACATGTTATTGAGTCTGGAGCAAAGACGGTAAACAAGTTCTCTCCGGAGCAAGCGCCGGGGTGGGGGGAGGTAACCATAGTGATTAAGCATGGCTTTTTCCCAGACTATGAGAAACTATACCTTCAGGGAAAACCTGAACGGATGTAGTCTGTGTGCAAACCATGGAACAATTACTAATGTGGCTAAGCTCGATTTTTTATCCTAACTAGAAAAGAAGGTATTTTAGCGTAAACAAGCGAAAGACCGGCAAGTAGCAGGGCATACTTAATACTTAAGGTGTGTTTACCAATTAGGTAAAATTAGATATTGTTGACTTGTTACATTTTGTAATAGTTTCAGTAAAACGCCTTTTAGTTTCTACAAACGACATTTTACTAGACGTTTGTTTTGCTTCCAAATACTGAAGTATTCACTCTAAACAACCAAATAACCTGCTGTACTGTGGGCATGCAGAGCGCTCTGTATGCAGAGACAGGGTTGCTGACCCACCCCCGGCTCCTGAGGCTTCATAAGGCCACATCCTCATCCAGCAACCCGATCCTCCCCTAGAGGCCTCAGAGGATCACTCCAGACACTTGCTTAAACCACATCAGCCCAGACAGCCAGAGAGAGGATGCTTGCTACGGCCTCACAGCCAAAGGCAAAACCACACCGCGGAATCCAATACGGTCGCACTGCTACGCCAGTGGGGTTTCTCCAGCACCAGAATGGGATGATCTAATCTCGCGCTTTTCACCTGTTCGGTGGAAGCACGTCTGGCTGTGTGTGTTCGGGTTCCACTGCCGTCACTGTGTGACGTCTAACTGAAGTATATATTTTTTAATTTTTGTTCCCTAATGCAGACAGCTGACTCAGCTGGGGCAGCGCGGCTCAAACTCTGAGCCCACAAAGGTGTGTGTGTGTGGACCCATTGCCCCCTGTCCCAGTGTTCCTGGGTCTCTTCCACTCACATGCCCACTAAAGACCAGCGATGTGTTTTTCACACAACTATGTGCTGGTCTGTGTGTTCAGGCATGCGTGGCATTTCCCCCTCACCCGCATTCAGTCACAACAACACCCTTCCTTTTACCCTCAGGCCTCAGCTAACACTGCAGCTGCTGGTGTTATTGTCGTTGTGTTGATGTTTGTGTCTGCGGACCGCACGCACACACACACACACAGACACACACACACAGACACACACACACACACACACACACACACACACACACACACACACACACACACATACTGTACACTTGTATCTGACGTGAAAACGTCAACTGTTTATTGTGCTATATGTTTATTCTAACTGTTGATTGTGCCATGTGTTCATTTCAATTGTTGATAGTGAGAAAGACAGTGTAAACATGTCTGATTGTGGTGATGTAATATTTGGCCGTCCTTGTTCTATGAATAGAGGTTATATTACTAGTGCCAGCACTGCAAAGAGAGACTGTACTTCTCTTATCAGTGTACACTGTATACTGTACAGTGTACACTGATAAGAGAACTACAGTGTACAGTGTATTGTTATGTGTTATAAGGGAAGATATAGTATGTTGTACAAGCTCTCAGACATTCCATTTCGAGGACCTGCCATCATAATTTATCATATCCTGTTTACAATAACCACCATAAACTTTTGGCTTATAAAGAGACACATTAAGATAGTTGATATGATAGGGATTTCAATATTGGCAAATAACTGTGTCTTGTAATAGCCTATTTATAATTTCAAAACAGGAAAATGTAGCACTTCAAGCAGACACATAACTGGGATCAAAACTGTATTTGATATAGGGCAATGTTTGATTGGTCCCCCTAAGCACCACAGCTGCATAACAATACTACAGAGGTTGCAGTCAGTGTTAATTTCGTTGATTAAGACTATAATGAAAAATATTCGCCAACGAACCTTTTTCACAGACAAAAATTAAATAAAAACTAAATAAAAAGTCTGATATGATGACGAAGACTGTGACGAAATATAACTGACACTTTAGTCAACGAA
>JAOEHI010040163.1:0-22140 GCA_025447815.1 Percopsis transmontana
GTAACCTTGTTACATGATGCTGTCCTTATTTTAGAGAATGCTATCTACTTGTAAAACTGGTGGTTAACCGGTTCAACATACTAATTGTAAGTCGCTTTGGATAAAAGCATCTGCTAAATGCTGTAAATGTAAATGTAAATGTAATCCCTGTAAACTGTTGACTGGCGACTGTCTAATGTGAAACACCCCATAATGTAGCATTCATGTAACACGTCTGACCATAAACAACACCTCACTTCTCACCCAAATGTTCTGTATGTCCACGGAATGTGCCAAAGCCCATATTCTGCATGTCTTAAATTAAACTTGATGTCTCTATGCTTATGTGAACATCTCAAATCTCAAAATAAGACCGTGGATAATAAAGTTGGCCATTACATTATAATGATTCCAAATGCTTGCCATTTATTTGAATCTGACACCAATCCACAACACAGTGTAAACACTTATTGTTCGTTGACAGTGGTTCTTCATTGGACTAACAAACATACAGTATTATTTCAGTCTTATTTTATTATCCTAAACTGATGAACATAATGACTTCTTCAAGGTCTAGCCAAGTTTTGTGATACCCACAAACTGAAATGAAAACAGGAGGTCAAAGGATCCTAAAATATCGGCTATTTCCAGTTCCCATCTCACCCCCGCCCTACTGGTTCAAGACTTGTCTGACACTTACCTGAGCCCTGGAATCATGCTTTCCAGGAGGTGACCGTTGTTCTCTGTAATGACACTTGACATGAGGTGACATGATGAAGTAGCCGGGGTAAACAGTGGGATTTGGGGGCTTCGTGGCAAAACAAAGATGGCTTTGACCATTGCAAGGGCAAGCCTTTTGCCTTTGCAACCTATTGCTAGAACAGGTTTGTTCAAGGCGCAGGGGGAGGTATTGTTGGTCCGGGCCACTGTGTAATATACATTGTTCATTGTGTGTGTGTGTGTGTGTGTGTGTGTGGAACTGCAGAGTGTATTTCTGTTCGCTGCTATTTATGGATAATTGAGGTAATATGTTATTTATTCAGCACGTTCCCAGTATTTATAATCTGTTGTCTATGTGCGACATACATGTACGTGGGAGAATGACGCCAGCGGAGTGTTTTAAAACCAAACAGTGGTGGGTCCACCAGAGATGACAGGGGAGTATGTGGCCGTCCCTCCCCAGGTAACCCTAACCGCCCCCGGGGACACCCAGCTCTCCGTCCGCGGCCCCTCTCGCGCACCACCGCCACCGCTACCGCCACCGCTCCTCCTGCCATTTGCTGCTGCTCCTTTTGTTTTGATGCCTACTTAAAATATCAAAGTGCGCAGAGCCCTGAATGAAGCATCCGAAAAACGAGAGACGGCGGTTTTATGTGTCAGCGCGGCACAATCCAACACCTCTCCCCTTTTCTGCGTGTCATTCATACAGTTTCTCTCTCACACTCCCCCCCACACACACCCAGTGTGTCTGCGGGCCCCTGGTGCAGGTATGAAACAGCTCATGGTGAGGGTGAAGCTGACTTAGACCACACGATTAGGGAGCGATATTGGGGGGGGCTCTGGGCTTGAAATCAAGGGCAGGGGTGAGATGGGAACCGGAAATAGCAGATATTTAGGCTCCTTTGACCTCCTGTTTTCATTGCAGTTTGTGCGTATTGAGGCAGAGTACGCTTTTAGCATGTAGATGCTAGTGTGTGTGTGTGCGTGCGTGTGTGTGTGTGTGTGCGTGCGTGCATGATTGCGTGCGTGGGTCAAGGCTAGCCTCAGCAGCTAGCGAGACCAGAGCTTCCTGGCTACTTCCTTTCTTAGTGATTAGGTTAACCAGACACAGTTTGAACCGCTCTGTGTGTGTGTGTGTGTGTGTGTGTGATTAAGGAAGACAATTTAAAGCCTCAGGCTCTTCACCGCACCAAGCTAGGTTAACGTTAGCGCATTGTGTGTGTGTGTGTGTGTGTGTTTATGTGTGAGGGTGTGTGTATGTGTGTATGTGTGTTTATGTGCCTCCCCTCCAAACTAAACTCACCCTCTTTCCTCTTTCGTCCCCCATGAATCTCTGGCTTCCTCTCTTCTTGTTCTACCCCCTCCTCCGCTGGTTGGGGCCACACAGAAGCAATTACCTAATGTTACACTTCCAAGGCTTGTGGGGGAGGGCATCTGTGCTAGACCTAACACAGACAACAGTGGAATCTTTTATTTATTTTTTTGTTTTCAAAAATCCCCAAATTCTCTTAGTTGTGATCATACACACACACTTACTTATTGAAGTAGAGTGAGATAGCCACTTAGGCAAGGCAGGCACAAAGCGTGTCATGAATGATATGTGCAATGTTTAGATTTACATTATTTTATGATTCATTATTTTATTTAGATTATTTTATGATTTAGATTATAAAATATAATTTTGCTTGAGTTTTACGTCTCAGACAAGACAAGACCTGGAGTCCAGGCAAGTCAGAACACAATAGAGTCCAGTAGCAATATCTAACATACAACAAACATTTCAGTGGAATATTATTAAATTTCATAAAGAACTTACATCACATATCATGCATTCAAACGCAATAGTGGAACAAAAGTCATCACTGTTAGGCACTAAATGTTTTCAAGTTATCAAAGTGCAAGTCAAGCCTTAAGTCACTACAACCAAAGTTAAGACAAGTCTAGTCTAAAGTAATTCTCCTCATGTATCAGGTAAAGTCTCAAGTAAATAAAACTGTAACTTGATTCAGCCCCGAGTTCAAATCAAGTCCCCCTTAAGTCAACCCTCTGCTGAGGGTCAAACACCTCAGCAGAGGGATCTTGAAAGTGTGTGTGTGTGTGTGTGTTTTAGATGTTAACTTGTCTTGTGAATAGACGTGCATGTTTTAGCGATCTGTGTGAGTGAACACGTATGTGGTTCATAGTCCCAGTTTAGACCACATGGAAGTGCCAAATCGCTCTGTGAAACACACTTAAACGGAACATCACAGCAGTCAAATTGTTATTGACTAACCTTTCATGGGGTGTTGGAAAATCACACCACCTGAAGAGACAGTTGGGTTGGAGCTTTGCAGTCAACACATGAAGACATGGGAGGTACAGTACCTTTTGAGAGGGAGAATATGACAACCACTGAACTAGAACATGAGGACATGAGGTGGAGGAACTCGCTGCGCCCGCGACTAGCTAGACGTTGGCTAGTGTGGCGTTCGATTTCAACGTCAATTAGTAATGAGGTACAGCTGTGTTCCATCCCCAAGTGCGTCGTAACTCAAGTGCAATCCTGCTTGTCCTCACTCAACTCCTGGCTAAAGGGTGTTGTTGCTCCTGGCCTCTGTGGCCAGCCCTTGCACTCTCTGGGCCGCACTGTTTATCCTGTTGTTTTTGTTTGTTTTATGATTTCTGGGCTAGGGTCACAGAAAATGTATCGATGTGTGTACAGCTATGTTCTATCACAAGCATCCCTGCCAGATAGTGCCGCTGTCAGATAATCCAAAGTGTGTTTAACTGTTATGGCCATATCCTTGCGGGAAGATAGACTGATAGATAAGTCAGATCTTCTAAACATGCTCTCGTTTTGAGGCTGAGCGTCGAAATGCACTCCATTTTCGTAGGTTGCGTATGTGTGTAAACATGTTTAAAATCCACCTAGCAGAAAGGATCTCCTGTTCACTTCACTACCGTGCAGCACCCCTGAGCGAAAACGTCTTCCCGCCAGCCTGCCCTTGGGCGTTGCTGCAACTACAGCTTGCTTCGCTTTGCTCCGCCAGCTTCGTTCTCTTTTCCCGTGGCCTTCTTTGGTGATTCGGTCGTAGGTAATCCGGGTATCGTTCAACTACTACTAAATGCCTATTGAGTACTCGGACACCCTACAGATTGCGACGTACTGCTTTTTGCCTACTGTATAGTAAGACCGTGTGAGTATTCGGATGCAGCCCCGGAAAAAGGTCTAATTGCCACATTAATTCACAGACGTGGGCTGTCAAATAATTCCTTGCTTAATTCCTTGCTTAGGTGCAAAAAATATTAGTGTCTGTCAGTACAGTTAGACTGGTGAGCAACCTTTATTAGATGTGCACTTTTAAGCTTATTGGTTGATTTTTAGAAAGACAAAAACATTTCTATAGATAAAATGTGAATAAATACATTCTAAGACAAGGGAGCAAGGCCGGAAAGAAGGAAGGAAGGAAGTGAATTATGAAAAGTGTCAGTTATCGCATGTGGGCAGATGTCCGTATAAAGATATGTTCTGGGTCCAAAGGTAATACTGGTGTCAAAGGAAATCACAGATTAAAAGATTAAAGTTTACAGTACAGTTATAATTAGGATTTTCATCATAATTCGGCCCATTTTCAAGAATCAGTGGTTCATTGTCAAAGTCCCAAATACGAAATAACACAAAAAGAATGAACCCCTCCAAATCGTGCTGGAATGTACTAAATGATATTGAGCATTTGATAAATTACTGTTTGGTGTTTACTCCAAATACCTATCTTGAAGTTCCAAAACCCACCCCACCAATGTGTCCCTATGCTTAGATATGGCCCTGGATCTGTGTGTTTTAGTGGGTGTGGTAGACACAGCACAGTGGCTTGTTTGAAGTGCTTGCTTGTTGCGTCTGTGTGTGGTGAGGCAGATATAGCGACGGACAGACAGAGAGAGAGAGATGCATAGACAGACACAGGCCAAACAACAGGTGTGTCTTTTGAACACGGCCCGCCATGATATGACCGCCCTCTCTTTACCTTTAGCCCTGCTGATTCTTGTTTTCATCCCAACAAGAAAAGGCTTCTCCTCCTCTTTGCTGGCTGTCTTTCATCTATGGGAAAGACAGCCATCACTTGTGTGTCTTTATTCCTCTCTGTTGTCTGTTCTGCCGTACGAATGGCATGTACATATTTTAGTTTCTTTACCTGGCCTTTACTATTTTACTATTTTACATCCCATAATGTTTATTTCACTGGTTCTCAAACTTTTTGAGTAATTGACCCCTTTTTTAGAGCTTCGTTGTGTTCCCTTAGACCCTTTTACACACCAGGTAAAGTGCCATGCAGTGTCAAATATTACCATACAACCACAAAACACAGCCCACACATTAGGAAGTCAGTGCCACATTGAATGTATGAAAAGGACATTTTTTTAAATGCTGGAATCTGATGTCAGTTTGAGAGTCTCTGGAATTGTATGTTGTGGCAGGTTTGTGGTAATAAGTGGCTATTAGCTGACTGTTAGACCGTGCAGGATAAACAATATCTTGTTTGGGCCCTTTTTTTGTAAAGAAACTGGTTGGAAGTTTTCTTGTTAGGATCCAGGGCCGAATGGGTAAAAGGATAGACAGCCCATTGGTCCAACCTCAGTGTATGAGTGATTGTGTGTGTGTGTGTGTGTGTGTGAGCGTGTGTGTGTGTGAAAGGGTGAAATGTACTTTTCCATGCAAAGGAATCAATGAAGTTGTATTGTTTGGACAGGCACACTCCTCAATTTACATCCAGAATTGCCCTTGTGGTAGAAACCAGTGTTACAAAACCACTGTTGTTTTGTTTGGAGCGTTTCTAGGCACACACCATTCTCTACCCCTCCCCCTACCGTCACACACACTGCGGTGGACAGTTGTCAATTATAAACAGTGAAGCTGGGGCACAAATCTAGGTTTCTCTACCACACAATCGCTGAGTGTTTAACATTTCTAAATATAGAAATACAGAGAATAGTAATAATGTAAATTTAGAAATACATTGTATTTCTAAATATAACTAATTATTTCAAATTTGCGTTACAAATATTCAAACCAAGGAGTTGCCCAGAACCACTTCCACTTCCACCAGTTTCACCAGTGCAGGTAAGGGGTTAAAGTGCCTTGCTCCAGGAGATGTTGGCAGTGACAGTTGAGGAAGGGGCTGAGTGTACAAGTAAAAGTGGCCGCCAAGTGTCTAACGAGCCACTGTGCTGTGTGCAACCATCTGGCCACAAGCCCAGCTCAGAATTATCCCTCGAGGCTAACAATACAGTCTATGGGAACTAAATGGGGGAACTGGACTGTGACTGGAGAAGGCAATAAGCAAACCTACTGTGCCACCTAGGTACTGTTTGAAAAACTGTGGTATGCTGCTCTTTACACTAGCGCTGTTTTGAAGTTAGTCAGGATGAAAGACTGAAGCAGAGCCCATTTCCAGTTACTTAGACGCGGTGGGAACATACTGCACCGTGTATGGACTCTGTATGGGAACTGTCCCACTGTTGATGACTGATGTCTGCTATTTCATAGGACATTTATTAAATGGTTTATCATGTGGTTCCTGCCAGTCACAATTCATCTTTGGTGTGTTAGTAGGCTAATAGTACTTTTTTCTTTCTGTCTTGCTTATTGGACATCTAGTGATTTGTTGGAAGCGATCGAATGTCAATATTGACTCTGAAATGCACCACAAGCCCATGTGTAGATACATGTAAAGATTGTGCAAGTTTATGGTACAGTACAGTAGTCATGTGGTCGTCCTATAGCTTCTCTCTTTCCATTCCGTTCTCCCTTTCTTCATCCCTTCTCTCCCTCTATTCCCCTCCATATCTCTCCTAGGAGGCATTCCCATGCCCTGCTCCAGTCTGCTCACACTGTATCTTTCTGTCTTTACCACTATTGGTTTCCTCATTCCCACACATTCCCGAAATGTAACAGTAAACCTTCACTCACTTGATGTCTCAACACAAATCCAGGCAACATGAGATGGGAAATTTTAAGTAATCACATCGATTAAACAAAGAAATAATCTAGACAGAATGATTATGAAAATAGTCCTCAGGTGCAGCCTTTGTATTTTCATAGTATTTTTTATATTTCCTCTATTTTGAGGACATTAAAGGAATGAATGTGGAAACACAATGTTTATATTAGAGATCATTAATTTATATTAGAGATCATTCATTTGAAAATGAACAGATCTCGGTAGTGGACTTTTAAACCCCAATGCATACTATATATAGAAAACATCAGTATACTGCATTCCCTCAAAAACTGGTTACACTGTTAGTATCAAGTGCTTGCAACGTTAATTAACACTATCCTGGAGTCACTTGATGTGCTACAATCACATCTGAACGCTCCGAACATTGTCCCAGCGGAGTTCTATACATTAAAGTCGAGACTGCCAGTATGGCATGATGCGTGATACATGTTTTGTTTCCTTTTTTTGTGTGCCTTGGACCCTATGAGGAGATTAATACACTGAATGAAGATATAGACACGAAACTCATTGAGTCGGTTACACAATAAGCATGTTTCAAAGGCATTACACCTGCAGAAAAGTTCAAAGCCCTCACACCTGCCACTACGCCCCTCCCTCGCGCCCATGTAAGGACATGGGAGGGGCGTGCTTGAATGGCAAACCGCAAGAGGGTGTGGAGGTCTGAAACAGATGGATCAGTGTGGATTTAAAGGAGCTTTGACACTATGTGTAAGAGGTTTCTGGTGCGAAGTTCCTCTCCAGCCAAAGCACACGCTAGGCATCAGCTGTTTGGCAGTGACATAAAGGCGATAGTCCTAAATATATATCCAGCGAGCCATCCTAGAAATCCGTTAAATCCAATCCGCTACTTCCTCCTTTGCTTTGACACTTACACTTTCGCTATTGTCATATTATGAATGGAGACGGAGACATGATGCCTGTTTTGGTTGAGGGCAACAGTATTGTTGCCAAGTGAACTATATTAAGCACTTCTCTGCTTCTCAGGTGTGGGAAGATTAGAGAAATGAACCGATCTCAAGAGGATACAATACATCTCAACCTTTGCATAACTCGAAAAATCGGTGGCCACTCTGGTCCTGGGGTGCAACTGCATTATGTTTTCGGGAGCTGACGTGTTATTTTTTTTATGTCCGTTTATATTTGGCTATATTTTTGCTAGTTCACACGGCAAGCAACCTGGTAATCCAAATGGAAGGGACAGTAACTGCAAAGCTCTTGCAATATACCCAACAATGATAATGAATTATTCAGTTGAAGGCTAAGCTGAAATTGAAGGCTACTTTATTTATTTATGGCTTCTTAATACACGAGCGGCTTTATGACCATTTGAAAACGACTGTACAGTGTTGCTTGGGAGTGTGTGTGGCCATGTGACCTTTGAGTGTTTGGTTCTCTCCAATCGATGAGCAAGGCATTGACAAATGATGAAAAGGGTCTGACACGGTGGACCCCTCGCCCTCCAAACACACGCACACGCACACGCACACACTGACACCCCTCTCTGTGTCATCACTCTTGTCCTACAAGGCTCTTCACACTAAACTAGCATGGGAGAGTGAGCGCATCCCGCCCCAGAAGGCAGCCCTCTCTCTCTCTCTCCGCTTTACTGAAAGACACAGAGTTCACACAGAAAGAGAGAGAGAGAGAGAGAGAGAGGGAGAGAGAGAGAGAGAGTGAAAGAGCAACAACAGAGGAGTGCAGATTCCTCACATAGCTTCCCGTTTTCATGCACGGCTGCCGTCAGAGAAATGAAGGTGTCCCCTTTTCTGGCGACGGGCCAAATATCCCATCCACCCCCCCACACCTCGCCCTTTCATGCAAGATTCAAAGGTACCTCTAGCCTTTCTGGGTCTATTCAGACCAAAGAGCTTCGATGCGACCACCTGTAACTGGATGCCACGTTTGCTCACTGCTTTTTGTCCTCGCACTGACATACACACACACACACACACACACACACAAACCGGCTGTGTGTGATATGTGAGCAAATGAAGGGGCAAGTCAATGAATGAATGAATGAAGGAGTGAATGAACTCACATCTTCCTCGGAGAGCCAATACAAAGCAAGAACAAAGCTGAAGGGAAAAAAAGGGAGATTTGTGTGTTAGTGTGTATGCGTTTGTGTACTGAGCCACGTGTATTTAGGCCACCTACACATGTGTGCGGACTATGCACATTAGATAGACGCACATAATGCAAGTGGAACTGAAATTAAAATGTATTTTTGTTGAGACATTAATATACATACGCTCTGTATTTGACCTGAGCTGTGTAGACATTTGGTTCAAGATCCAGACTGGTAGCATCTACTAGATGGATAATAACGCTTATATAGTGCTTTTCAAGATACCCAATGCGCTTTACAACTCAATCATTCGGCGGACGTTATCCAAAGTGACCGACAAATGAGCACAATTACATGGAGCAGGTCGGGGTTAGGCATCTTGCTCAAGGATGCTTACAGGTAGGCCAACTCTGGGGCTCAAACGCACGACCTTCCGGCTGGGAGTCCAACACCCAGAACACTAGACTATCCTGCCCCCATGGAGGATGTTATTGCTTAAACATGGCTAAAAATAGTCCCTACACATTGGACCCTCCTACCGTGCCAGTCCAAGCTAAAAAGTTAGGTTGGCTAAATTAATATATTTTTTATGTAAATAAGTTATTTATATAAGTAAAGAGATTTTAAGTTGACTTTAATTCAAAGACATATCTGACATAAAAAATAACAATGATTCTCTCTCTCTCTCTCTCTCTCTCTCTCTCTCTCTCTCTCTCTTTGAAAATAGGTGGAATATGTGCTTTTGTGTCTTTGGACGCTGAACAAAGTGCGACCCAATTAATCTCCATGGACTCCTTTGCAATAAAATCATATTCACCAATCAACAACATCAGTGCGTGAGCGACCGAGCGAGCGTGAGTAATAGCAGTAGACACCAAACATTTCGAAGTATCCCGTTAAGTCTTTCCACAGCACAGAAGTTTACTCGGCTATTCCTGAAGCGAGGACCCTCTTTGTTGTGGCCTCCACATCAAAATCGATCACGGAGCTTTTTGTTAATGAACAATCCCACCGCCTCCCTGACGGTCCCTGTCAGGCTGCTTGAGACACCTACAGGCTCTCACACCGTGCCTTTGGGCAGTTAGTAATGAAGTGGCAAATTACTGTCTTAAGGCTTGATGGAGTGGGCCCCCGCTGACATCCTGAAACACACACACACACACCCCTAGAGGCGTCGCCCTTTCATTGATGTGCATGTGTGTGCACACATGCGTGTGTGTGTGAGTGTGTGTGTGTGTGTGTGTGTGTGTGTGTGGTTGGATTCACCCATGGTTATTGTCTACCCCCTGCCAACTGTAAAAAAAACAATGCCCCCAACACTTTATTGATGAGGCGGGAGAGGTTTTCACTGGCTCGCCATTTCCCTCCCGCCATTTGAAGAATTGTTCTGCTTTTTTCTTCTTCACAGGATGGCTGACTGACATGTCTCTGTTTTCTCTGTGGCAGGAGCAGAATTCCTCCGTTACTCCATTTAACCCCAGCGGAAGAAACGGGGGAAGGGGTTGGGAAGACACTTATCAATGTGGATTTATGAGGTTTCGCTGCGATAACACAACAACCACTGTGGATTCATACGAGATCATCCTTTGCAAACACGAACATTGGATAAATATATGTGAATAGAGATGAGGAGATGTACAGTATTAATGCTGTCATTATATTTCCAGTTTTTAGTGCACTAATGCATTATGTTAAAATACACACTTTATTTATTAATTTACTGTATATATATATTTAAGCACTCATTTACTGATTTTCTGATTCTGCTGCTGCTGAAAAGGGGATATTGTTTAAGTCCTTTAGGGCATTGTAGTTGCTCTTAGGACATTTCATAGATTTGAACTCAGTAGAAAAATAACAGATCTTTGAGGTAGCAAAAACGTTTCTAACATAAGGCCACGCTGGCACATCTTAAGTTATTTCCAGAGCCTTTGAGTGAACTACAGTCATTGTTACTGTACAGTGACCCTTTGTGACCGTCGATGTGTCCGTGCCACCAGAACGTGGATTATAATAGGGAATTATTAGACGCAACTTTCCCTTCATATCCTCTTCACATCCAGGATGAAGCTCACAGGTGGGCTTCGGTTCAGTGTGAGCGCATCGGCCTGGCAGGGCGGGGGGTTGTCTTCTCCAGTAAGCATTCTCATGAGAAAACTAACACCTCTCTCCTCTTTTTTCAATAAAAAAGCAGGTTTGTTTGATCCCCCCCCCGCCACACACACACACACACACACAAACACACCCACACACACACACACACACAACCCACCGTGGCGCTATCCGTCCATTCAGACGTCCTCCATAGACGGGGATCAGTGGAGTGGTCCGGCCGTCTCCCCAAAGGGACAAAAGTCCCCCTGCTAATTGCTGTCACATCAAATGAAGAGGAACACCCCCAAATAAGAGCCTCCGACGGCGGCGGCGGCGGGGGGGGGGGGAGTGGTGTTAGAGAGAAGAGAGAGAGAAGAGAGAGAGAGAGAGCAAGAGAAACCCGAATTAGAGAGGACGTCCAGTGATACTTCGATGGGCGACCATCGTTCCCGCAATCTGTGTGCCTTTTCTCCCATCTTTTCTCCCCCTGCCCAAGTTCTCATGTGGGTAAAACGGGCCAGTGGGTGCAAAGAGCTCTTGGATTGGGGTGGGGTGGGGTGGACCTCTTCCTAGATTAGTTCCACCCGTGCGACTGCTTACTATGTGATTAGGTAGCAGACAGTAGCGGCCCGGCTGACAGACTGACTGACTGTTTGACTGCCCCTGTATTGTTCCCCCACAACAAGGAAGACCACTGGACCAGGCAGGGCGAACAAAAGAGCCCCTGGAGCCGCAGCGAGTGTGTTTGTGTGTGCGTGTAGCGTCACGGCCCACTGATGTAAGCGTCTCGGGGGGCCCGGGACGGCGTGGGGAATAGGCCCTGCGAAGAACTTCAGAGGCCGTGTCCTCCAAACGGGGCCTGAAAAGTCAGTCCATATAGTCCCCTGAGCGGTCAAGTGGGGGCTGCCCGGGTCGTGCCTATAGGTTTCACCTTAAAATGATTGTTTCTCGAGGCCCCCCCCCCCCCGCTCCCATGCAACCCCACACAACTCCTGCATTTATCCCCCCCTCCTCACCCCCAATTGTGTCGTCTTTCTCCCAGGAAGGGGGCTTTGTCAGGGAGCCTGGATGGGGCTCGACGGGGCTGCTCAGTGCACTTTAAAGGTGTTTTTGATCTCCAGCCTTAACGCCACGTTGGATCTCGATGCGAGGAGGTCACAACCTGTTGATGTTCCGGTGTGGCCGGAGCGGGGATCACATCTTGATCCGTGTCAGCGGGTCACGCCGCGCCTTTGAAAGCAACAAGACAAACAGATCGGTTGGACGCGGGCCCATCCATCAAGCGCAGCTTAGCACTGTATCAGCCAAGCATGCAGCGCTGTCACTCGCAGGTAAGTAAGCTGTCGGCCAGACGAATGGGCAGGAAGGAGAGCGGGGGGACAAAATGCTGTAAATCCCGACATAAGGACACCTTGGGGTTTGTAACTGCGCTTTTTTTCCCGGACATATTTACGCTGGTTTGTGCCTTTTTTCTTTCCTATCGCAACCAAAGTGCACCTCGGAATGGAACGCCTGACTGCCCTCAAACTGTTTATTTTGGGGCGGCTTCACCTTCATGGCGGCTTAATGTTGTTGTGATGTTAGCTGGTAAATAGGATTTTCACATCCATCCTTACACATACACGATAAGCACAGGGATCCCAAGCTATAATAGAGGTAAACCAATTCAACTTCATTCAGCTCCAAAAGCACTTCGTGTAATCCTAATAAAGCCAAATATAATCCACGCCACGTATCACAACAAAATTCAAGATGTCTCCATTAGTCTCTCCCCTCTCTGATTCACTGGTAAACGGTCGCTGTTGTAACCAGGGAAGAGATAAGCTTCAAGCTTCAAGAATATCTACAGGAGTCTCAGCGCGCCTGGCCAGATCAAGTTTTCAGTTTGTTTATTTATCCCTATGTGACAGTAAAACTGCAAACGGTTGGCACATTGACCAGATTTGACAGACATTGACAGTCATTTTATTGCTGTTTGGGGTCTGGTGCCAGTTTGGGCAGGAAGCGGGAGACTAAGATGCTACACTGGAAGGAGATGCTAATCCAGCTTCAGGTTATTGCTGCCCATGTGTGTACCGTATATATATATATGTATGTGGGTGGAGCCTGACTCCACTCACTGCACAACAATGCTGCACGGGTAGGCCTTGAGCTGGGGGGTGGGGCTAGAGGGGGTAACATGTAAATTTCCTGACGTACAAGAGTACGGTTGGTTTCAATGGATGATGTTAGACAGAGATGGCATATAGAGCCATTTTCAACCCATAAAAATGCAGATCCTTGCACTTTGGGACCATCCTAATGATTGTGGACTGTTTCATTGCCATGCCACGAGCACACAGTAATACGTAGCATTAGCAGTGTGGAGGCAGATAACAATTGAGCCATTTTACTTGCATACTAAATAAAACACACATTTCCTGGTGTTAATACCTGTTTTTCCTCTATGTTACCCACATATAACATTGTGACGGAAAATGTTGCCTTAAGCGGCCTTACCATCCAGTCGCACCACCAGCATTTACGAATCTGCACCAAATTCTATACATTCCAATTGAATCACAGTGATCAGTGGAATTTTACAGGGAGTTTTCTAGATGTCTTCACGTAGAGGTCAACTTTGGTAACAACTGTGAATGAAAATAGTTTTACAAAAGAGAGCAGCATGGTCAAACGGTCGTGAGGCTGAGAAGATTTTCTTAATTTAATTGTGCTAGTTAGGGTTTGGCGGGCGAGCTAACATTAGCTTGTTGGTGCATCTTGCAGTTAAAAGCCTGGCGTCGCAAACAAATTACACGCAAACAAGTACACGCAAACAAATTTCGCACTGTCCATTTGTAATGTACAGCTGAATTGTTTTCACATCTCAATCGGTGTGGTTGTTCTGAACGGTTGTGATGTGTAAAAATCGTGTCGGAATATTATAAGTGTCCAGTGTGTAAAAGCCTTAAGCCTACAGTATGATACATTCTTGGCAAACATCGTATGATGTACTGAGAAGCCACAGAAACAGGGTCAACCGCAAGGACACACACACACACACACACACACACACAGTTTCTGAGAGAACGACACAAGCATTGCTCATATAGCTCTGAAGGCAAGCTGCTTGACGTCAGTTGATTCCTGCTGATTCAGTGTGTCAGTCACGTTTGTGTTTCCACTCGTTACGCCTGTCTTCGCCATCAGCCCTGCTTATGCATCAGCTCTCATCATTTTCATCTGTACATTTAATGAGGCCACGGTCCTTTAGTGCAACCGCCCTCCGGCCCTCCCCAATCTGACCCCTTGACCCGTAGCCCACCCCACATGTCCCTTCTTCCCTTCTCGGCCACCGCTCGGCTGACGAATGTTACACACAATTAATGTTTCTTGTCTTGGTACCATACGGATGTCCTATAAGGCAGAGACCTTATAAAGAAGAGGCAGACCACTTCAAGAATCCTGAATAGAACACCGGGAGAAGTTCGTAACGCCAAAGATGGCAGTTGGATGCACATATCTTGCCCACCCCCCCCTCCCCCAATCAGCGAATCGTATGCTTTACAACGGTAGATAGAGATATCGAGGTCAGTGTATGCGTAGTAGAAGTATAAACTGCCCGAAGTAACTGCCCGCAGGCGTTGCCACGATGGCTGCCAAGTGGCCAGGCTGGCCTATAAGGACTTTTCAATGGCAGAATCTTCAAATCTGGGTTCCGCAGACTGCCCAGGGTTACCAGCACTTACTTGTCCAGCAGGCAAGGGGGTCCATGAAATATTACTGCAATTCTACTTTCTTTAAGTAGCCAAACTGTCTTTTGATGTGTTTTATGTGGCACTGCTGGGCTGCTTTGCACAGCATGACCTGGACCCCAACGAGTTGGCGAAACGGCCGAACCCAAGGGAATGGTACCGTTTCATCCCGGGCGGTGTATGTACGGTCCAGGCTTTTCCAAGGGGGATTGGTGGGGTGAGGGGGTTTTAGGATTTGTCAGGGGAGGGGTGGGGTTCACAGAGAGAGTGGAGGTGAGGATTAGGGGGCACACAATGAGATAAAGGTTCCCCTCCAGACGACGTGGAGGCTGAAAGATCCCCACAGTGTCGATAATTTGTCTGGAATAATTGAGTGTGTGTGTGGGTGTGTGTGTTTGTGTGTGCTTGTATGGCATGTGGGTGTATGGCTGCTGGTAGCAGGTTGTGAGGGCCAGCTCTCTCGTTGTTGTAGGTCCTGAGTGAAGGAGCTCTCCACGGAGACTGGAGGACCCTCGCTGTCAGCCAGGAATCTGAAGAGACCACCAATCACCGCTGCCCCGGTGGGTTTATTTACAACCCTCGGGAGTGGGCCTGCTCTGGGACAATGACATATTTTAAACATATATTCAACGTACAATGCTGAATGTTATACATTTAACGTCTTTCATAAACTGTGTTGCATTTATTATAAATTATCTGTGTGTTTGAAATTGAGAATAAAATGAGTTGTAACTGTCTGTTATAAAGTATAACTTAGAATATCCACAAATAAAAATAACTGCCTTGCTCAAGCACGTTTATTGAATTCGCGTTTAACTGCCTAAGTCAATGTTTAGGTGCATGCATCACTAAAGGATGGCTGCTGTCGCTAGGCGCTCAGTGAGTATAAACAATGACTGTGTGCTGCCATCTTGTGACCAAGACTTATATTAAGCATATTGTAATCATATATTTAATGCAGTTTCAAATTTGGAAAACAGTTATTGGCACATTGTTTATAAAACAATAATAATTTTGACCAAATAATTAACAGGTATCCAAGTTAGTTTCACATGGTTATCGATAATATAATTACACACATACATTCACAACCATAAGAACCATTCTTTAATTTATTTTAATGATAAATGTCTCGTCCAATCTGCGGGTGTTTTAGCACAACATAATTTGAGAAAAGTACATTTTGGTTGAAAATAGAAACCAATAAACATCTTAAAAGTTTAAAAGTGTTAATTCTGTGTTATGGTGACACACTCATTTTTATTCTTGGGTTTGACAGTTTGTGGCATTTTTCAACTCAACTGATTTATGAACACAGCTGAGGATCTTATGTTAAAGCCTTATTGTCTGGTGCCTTTGTCTGGTAATGTGAAATAGGACGCATGCTTTTGTGTTTAACTGAATGTGTAGGTTACTCACACATGTTTAATATTGGGCAACCTATGTGACAATGCATGTGTGTTTGTGTATTGCATGTGAATATAACGTAGATTGACTCACAACCGATGATGTGTAGCTATAGTGTTTTCTATGTAACTCGCTAACCTATGAAAATATATCCTCTTCATGTAAACAAACCAGGCAGTGCAAATAGAAAAAGACCTATTTTCTATTTGCACTTCCTATCACAACCATGCCGTTCACCTTGCGCTGGCTGGGGCGGGTTGGGGGATGTCTTCATGTACATGTATATAAATGTTTTAGGGCTTGCGGGAGAAACTAAACAACACACACCCCTCTAGTTGATGACACGCTAAAATCTGCTACGTTTGAAGTTGTCCGTTTGCTTTGTCTATCGCCTTGTTGATAGCCTCTGGCCTCGGTGATACAGGCAGAGGTTACTATGGTTCAACCTTGATGTGGTCAAGTAAGGATATATAGGAGAAAGTCTATATATCACCCTACATTAGAAAATCAGAAATGAGGCAAATAACAAATGGACTTCATTTGATAAATTCTATTCTATCAATTATTCTATCCGAGTCTATAATTTCTATGTTTTCTTGAGGGTCATGGAATATAAATAATCCAGTCAGGACATGGACAGGCAAATAAAACTGTAATTCGTCATTCAAAGATGTGATTCCAGCAGGCAGTTACAGTAATTAGCTGTGAGACCTTTGTTTTTGTGTTGATCTATTCAGCAAATTAAATATAAATTGGAATCCAACATGTTTTTATAGTGGAGACGCATTCACATGGGTCATTTACATAAATAAAAGCAGACATGCATTGTCAAATTGTGTCATTAATTCTTCAACACTATCTTTCACTGGTGTTATTGAGGAACAAAAAAGTATAAGTACAAAAGTCAATAGCTTGTCAATTGCTTGCCATTGCTATTATCAGATATTTACTATTTTGTGTAATGAAAATGTAAGATCAACCACCTATGTTGCCTATACAAGGACCACCACTGAATGCAGACAACCTATTGGTGGGTGGGTTGTAGCCATAGTCTTAATATTATGTTAATATTCCTTCGTTTTCAAGACACACATTTCTGGGTATGAAACTGGTAAGGGTGTTGTCTCAAGGCTCAAGAGGGAAAGGGGATAACAGTAATAGCAAGCAATAGTAAGGACGAATTTCTCTGTGACATTTGGCCATCATTAGCATGAACCTCAAGTCTCCAGAGGTGAGCGAGTGTGGGAGAGTTGGCTCATAACCAAGAACAGTCTCATCTGTTATCCGTTGGCGCCCTGACAAAATCCCCAGGTGTGTGCTTGTTGTTGGCTCCGGGGTTGTGTACTGTATGCTACTGACATATTGTTTGGACGGGCAGTTTTGAAAACATGATGTAACAGCAGCAGCCTATGGAGGTCCTTTCTGTGTTCTTGTAAGCAGCCGAGCCTGTGGTCTCTTGTACCACACAAAAAAAGCATTAGCTGGACGTTATCTATGATTCCATCATGACAAAATGTCTTGTTCATGCACAGGTATGGACAATCTTGCCAAGCCAAACTCTCTCACACACACACACACACACACACTGTTGTGGAGGTGCCATTTGCACAGCTGTGTTGCCCCAGTATGCCCAGGGGCGGATTGTATGTACTCAGCTGTGAAATGTGTGCAAATATGAATCTCCACATGCAGAGAAACAGACCACAACACAAAGTGCAGGACAGGTAAAGACAGGTGAAAGTGCGGTCTGTCAGCGCTGATTAGAAAAGGTTTGCCCCAAAATGTTTTTATTTAACTCACTGGGGAGTTGAGTTGAACTAGAATGTGTAATGGCAATCCGTACTAACAGATGCATACATTTCCTAATAAATATTTTACTATAATTATCAGAGGAACACAATTCTTGGAAGGTTAAACATTTTAAATCATGTGTGTCTAATAAGCTATGGAAGCCTTGCGGTCTGAATGGCAATGCTGTCATTAAGGTTCCATGTTTATATATTTTGTCCCATCCTTTATTGTTATACATGTATATATAGACCATTAATAAACATCTGCTATGGTATCAAGGGGAACTTTTTTTTAAACCGAGGGCATGCTGACATCTTGTGGTGAGGTGTAAAGCTGCAGTTACACAATCACAAGAGGTAATGATTAAAATACATTGTGATAATAATAAAGTAAAACAGTAGTCTTTAATAGCCAAAGACATTCAGTGCAATATACGATACAACACTTGGGCTACTGTTAAAAATTATTATTAAAACTGAACTTGATCAAATCTTTTAGATTGTCATACATATACACTATACACCGATCAGACATAGCAATATGACCACCTGCTTAATATTGTGTAGGTCCCCCTTTTGCCGCCAAAACAGCCCTGACCCATCGAGGCATGGACTCCACTAGACCTCTGAAGGTGTGCTGCGGTATCTGGCACCAAAACGTTAGTAGCGGTCCTGTAAGTTGCGAGGTGGATCGGACATGTTTGTCCAGCACATACCACAGATGCTCGATTGGATTGAGATCTGGGGAATTTGGAGGCCAAGTCAACACCTTGAACTCATTGTTGTGTTCCTCAAACCATTACTGAACCATTTTTGCTTTGTGGCAGGGAGCATTATCCTGCTAAATGAGGCCAATGCCATCAGGGAATACCATGTACATGGTCTGCAACAATGCTTAGGTAGGTGGTACATGAATGGCAGGACCCAAGGTTTCCCAGCAGAACGTTGTGTGCCCAAAGCATCAGTCTGCTTCTGCCCGCTTGCCTTCTTCCCATAGTGCATCCTAGTCCCATGTGTTCCCCAGGTAAGCGACGCACACGCACCCAGCCATCCAAGTGATGTAAAAGAAAACTCATTAGACAAGGCCACCTTCTTCCATTGCTCCGTGGTCCAGTTCTGATGCTCACGTGCCCATTGTAGGTGCTTTCGGTAGTGGACAGGGGTCACCACAGGCAACCTGACTGGTCTGCGGCTACGCTGCCCCATACGCAACAAACTGCGACGCACTGTGTGTTCTGACACCTTTCTATCAGAACCAGCATTAACTTTTTCAGCAATTTGAGCTACAGTACAGTTTTTTCAAGAACCTGAGGGATATAGGGTTGGAAAAAGTTGGTGTCAGAATGAGCTGGAGGGATCGTCACAAAATGACAACTTTATTCCAGAAAAAATATGTAAATATGTTGAAATTCCTCGGGAGATTAATTAGATCCTCTCTTTTACACGCATTTATTTACCTTGTCTTTGGTGGTGCTGACACAGGAAAATCTAGCTGTCCTGTGGTTTGGTGGAATTGTTAGCTGTTAAATACTGGAAAGACCACTTTGACTTCTTGAGGTCTGTTTTAGTCCTGGCGTCGACTTCAAAGTTGCCATGCTGTGCAGCTAGCACCGACGTTTCTATAGAAGTGCACCACGGGTTGTTTTTCTATGGCATTCTTTCTCTGCCTGCCTACTCTCTTCCTCAGTAGCCTTCCATTCAGTCTCGAGTGTTTGGACAAGTGTTTTCACTGAGCGTTGTTTTTTATGTCACTTCTCTGGCACAGGGATTGTAATTGACCGCTTTGATTGTCCCAGGATGAGAGAACTGCCTTGTTTTTCTCACATCAGTTTGTTTCTGCTCTGTTTTGTTGGCATACATATTTTTACCTGATCTAAAATCCTAGCCTGCTTATGCACATCTTTCACCCTCTTTGGGACAGCTAGTCTTGTGCCTTGACCCCACATTGCTGTACAATACATAACTAGCGGTAGGCCATAGCTTTGTTCAATATAAATGAATCAGCATCACCCTTATTGTGTATAAATTGTCTCCAGCTTTCTTGGGATGAGTGCATTAAAGCAATGAGCAAAGCATGTCATGGCTGACGACAGAAAACAGCTGGAGATTGCGTTAAAGGCCTATATCTGGCTATATGGCCTAGCATAGCCGATTAATAGGGAAGTGGACTTGTGTCATCCCTTAAAGTGCCGGGTTTAACCACTGCACGTATGGCCAAACCATCTGATTTTCCCTTTTTCGTTTGGAAAAAGGTTGACACTGGGCTGTGAATGGTGTGCATTAAAGCAAAGTCAGCTTGTGGCCGACGGAAAAAGAAGGCGCTTGTTCCCTTCAGCTGCATCTGCGGTCAAACAGGCACACTCGTTTTTTTTTATTATACTTTCCTAGCCGGGCTCGCTCTCTTCCTATGCAACCACCTCTCTCTCAACCCCCCGGGCCCTTCTCTCTATGGCTCCCTAGTTGCATCATATACAGCTATAGGATGGCCATTAGTGACCACCATTAGCTACAGCAGTAGTGGTCTATAATGGAGCCATTGGGTTCTCCTGCTGGACCATGAAACGGTTTGAGGGGCATCTGTGTATAATTATAGCACGGTGTCCTTGCGCTTCTGTTGTGTGTTTGTCATCACATGGTCCGTCTAAACGAGGACATCATTATGTAGAGTGCACTTCACTGCGGCTGACTCGGTCTGCTTTAGCAATCACTTTCAGAAAGTTTAGGTAATAAAGGGTAATGCACGTATTCAGGTGCATGACTAAATGTTCTCTGGCGTTGTTAAATACCTCCTATGAAATAAGGATGAAGATGGATAAATTCTGTGTAAAGCTCTGTTTTTGACAGGGGGCAGGATGGTATAGTGGTCCCACCCGGAAGGCCGTGGGTTCGAGCCCCGATGTTTGCCTACCTGTAAGCGTCCTTGAGCAAGATGCCTAACTCTTAACTGCTTAATACTTGTGTGCTTTATATGATGCACCACACCTGTGTGTGTGTGTGTGTGTGTTTAGTGAGACTAGTGTGTGGCTACAAGTAGACAGCGACCCACACAACAAACTAAAACGTCAGTTAAATAACAGGGAGGAGTTGTGTTTTGGACGGGATCTGTTAGCATGGCTGGTCAGTCACGGCCACTAAATAAAGCGGACATATTTAGGAGTAAGAGGCCGTAGGACTGTTTTTCGATGAAACGCGTTCAGTTCAAAAAGTTTCATTAAAATTAGCAAACGTTTATGTAAACGTTAGCGTGACGTCATCTAATGATGCGGTAATGGAAGCGAGAGAATACAACAGTGACCCATGGAAGACATTTGGAGTGGTGCAACGCACTTGACTGTCTAAACAAAGCCTCCACCAGTACCAAGCCTCATTCAGTAGCACGTTACGTTTACATTTAGGTCATTTAGCAGATACAAGCGACTTATAATTACACACTGCTATTACATGGAGCAGGTAGAGGTTAGGAATCTTGCTCAAGGATGCTTACAGGTAGGCCAACTCTGGGGCTCGAACCCACAACCTTCTGGCTGGGTGTCCAACACCCAGACCACTAGACTATCCTGCCCCCTCCAGCACATCCTCCAGCCAACTAAGCCATTTCCAGACGTTTTGAGAACCAACCAAATGACTTGAGTCATTCTCGTCTAGTCAAGGTCACTTGGTTGGTTTAGTTGGTAATTTCCCACTCCCAACTCCTCCACAGTGGCGAAAAGAGGGAAAATGTCAGATGAAAGAACTTCAGTGTCATAGTGTCATGTTAGTTAGCAAAGTTGTCTGACACACAACTAATGTGTGGAGGGGTTTCATTCAAAAATGCCATTATAAACCTATTTGGAGCTAAACATACCTGTTCTTAGTAAATATAATGTAATAAATTTTTTTTAAATAGTTTGTATTCAAGTGAAATAAGCTCCTATATTTTTTTTTTATCTGACATTAAGCTTGGTTTACTTTTACGGTGAAGCAATGTAAGAAATTCTGGATTCTCCCCTAAAGTGCTGCTGACATGGTATTGCAGTGTTTTGAATAGAAAGTGCTTTACTTTAATAACTGGAATTATATTCATGAGTTATGAGACACTACTGCTTCATTTATTTAAAGGTGACAGAATAAGGTGACTGTTGTGGTAAAGTGCAGACCGTGTGTGGTGCATATACAGTAAGTAGGCCTGTCAGCTGTTCCTTTGTCTGTCTCGCGGAGGAGAGGAAGGGAGTATCTGAACTAGGGCTGCACGATATTGGGAAAAAAAACAGACAATGTAATATTTTTTCCCCCTGCTATATATATATATATATATATATATATATATATATATATATATATATATCTCAGGCCCAGAGTTGTGACCTTTCTGT
>JAOEHI010040174.1:0-22136 GCA_025447815.1 Percopsis transmontana
TTGCAATTGCTAACTCAGAGTGGGTGCCGTGTGTGTGTGTGTGTGTGTGTGTGTGTGTGTGTGTGTGTGTGTGCGTGTGTGTGTGCGTGTTCGTACCTTGAAGGATGGCAGGCGCAGTGGTCCTCTCACAGAGAACCCCTCCATACCTCCACTCTTGGCCCAGTCCACCAGAGACACCAGAGGCTCCCGCGGACGGTTGGCCTCCTTCTTCTCGTCATCCCGCAGGGCAGACACGCCCCTCACCATCGTCTGGAAGGGCTGGGGGAGAAACGGTCGCCACGGTTAGAGGTGCATGATTCTTTTAAGGGCGGAAACAAATGGAGAGGGTGTGACGGCGAAACGGGTGGCCAGTCTACGTTATGAGCCCTTGGAATTATAGCAGCTGGAAGATAGTATCGTTTCCCAATACATTTTCTTTATTTTAAAGTTTCAAACGGTGGCAAAAACAGTGTATGACATTACATAAAGACGCCCAAGTTCTGCAACAACATGACGGCAGAATATGTTAATATATTTCAATAAAGAATAATGTTTTTGCGTCAACCTAAAACGCAGGCCGTGCCGAGCGCTTCCACCTACCTTGGCCTTGGTCTCCTTGCGCTCCCACCACTCGTCGAAGGTGGCGAAGGCGATGTTCTCCACCATCTTGCGGTTGAGGTCCCTCTGCATGATGTTCTTCATCTCCTGGATGAGCGTGGCCAGCACCATCTGCACCGTGGCCTCGTGGGGGCCCTCCGCCAGCAGGGCGGCGCCCTCGTCGCCGGGGGCCCCGTACTCGCCGCTGCCCTCCCCGGGCGGCAGGGCGGCGCTGCCGTAGCCCGGGGGCAGCATGTAGGAGGCGTAGTGCGGGGGCAGCATGTGGGGCGGCCAGCCGGCGGGGGCGGCGTGCGGGGGCGGGAGCCCGTGGTGGTGGTGGTGGTGGTGAAGGGGGTCGGGGTAGGTGTAGGGGGGCATGTGGGGGGGCATGTAGCGGTGGTCCTGGTCGTACGCCCCGCCGCCCTCGGGGTCCATGTAGGGGTGGTGGTGGTGGGGGGGCGGGGGCAGGGCGTGCAGGTGGTGGTAGCCGGAGCCCGGGTAGTCGGCGGGCGGGGCCTCGCCGGGGGAGGCGGCGGGCCCGTTGGCGGGGGGGAGGGCGGAGGGGGAGGAGGAGGCGGCGGTGCGCAGCTGGTGCAGCCGGCTGAGCATCTGCGTCTGCATCTGGAAGGACATGGGCGCCCCCCCGCTGTACTGGCTCACCAGCTCCACAGAGCTGGCGTAGTCGTACAGGTGGGGCGGCAGCGGCGGGGGGTACTCCGGGTGCATCTCCAGGTGGGGCAGGGGCAGCGGGGGCTGCAGGGAGTAGCCCGGCGGGGGCGGCGGGGGCAGGTGCGGGGGGTAGGAGGGGATGGGGGGAGGGTGCATGGCGGAGAGCGGGGGCGAGGAGGAGGACGGGTCCGTCGGCAGCGAAGGCGGCGACTCCGACTGCGGAGGCGGCGGAGACGCCGCCGAGGAAGGCTGGTGGGGCGTCGCCGTGGTGATGGTGTTCTCCGCCTCGCCCTCGTCCTCCGAGATCTCCATGTCTTCGCCCGAGGAGTGGGGGGGCGACTGGCGGGGGAACACAGAGGGGCTGAGTGACACCGGGCCGCCTTTAGCTGCCTACATGTTCTGACTTTATATAGAGCTTTTCAAATAGGGCTAATGTTAACCGCCATACATTTGGTTAATATGAACCTTAACTATGTATATATAAAACGTTTACAGTACAAGACCTTTACAGTTCAAGCTACAGTACAGCAACTAATGTTAAAAGCAGAAAGAAAATGAAAAACTATTTTTCACTAGCTCATTTACCATAACCTTTTGCAGTTCTGTTTATATTTGACAACTTCCTGTCAAATATAAACAGAGGCAGATCTGAGAGGGTCTCCCCCCTCCAATTTTCCATTATAAATCTGCAAGGGGTAATATCTGCGAAGCTGCATAAACAGCGCTAGCATTGGTTCGCAGGTGCATTTTCAATGGTTTGCCACTTTATTTTCTGTTCCCTTTCCTAAAATAACCTTGTCGCAGAGGTTTTTTTTCTTCTGACACAGATGGCGTGAAGAATGAAGGAACCAATTAAGTTCCTGCCACGTTTGGTCCCACTTTAATACACTGTTATTTATATATATATATATTGATATAAGTCAAATAACGTTCTTTCTGACTCAAGTCCCCCCACACACATTTGTTAATGTGGCTTAGACCTCTTCTCAGGAATGTGTGGGCGTGCAGAGGCCCCACTTGATTGACACTGCCCTGACTCTCCTACTGTATGTAGGTTTTTTTTGCAACTGTTGCAGCAAGACAACCAACGCCTTTACGACTGGTTCTTTTCAGCGTCGCTCACAAGAGAGGAGGTCTAATCCACCTATTTTATTCAAAACATCTATACGTGCGTGCCAAGCTCTAAGTGACAATAAAATGATACTGCATACGTCAAATGAACAGGGTCTGACAGACCGCGTGTCCACTACGGCGACGCAAGCTCGTTTGATGAGAGGAGGAATCGTCTTTCAAATCAGAGATTGTAGAGAGAAACAGAGCAGTAAAAGCAAACGACAAAGTAGGAAGAAGGTGATTCAGCAATACGGAAACCCATTTTTTATAAACCTTTAGTGGTATTTTTCTCTTCTCTTGTTGAATTTTACAATTATGTCATTTAGCAGACGCTTTTATCCAAAGCGACTTACAATTACATGGTGCTATTACATGGAGCAGGTAGGGGTTAGGCATCTTGCTCAAGGATGCTTACAGGTATAGGCCAACTCTGGGGCTCGAACCCACGACCTTCCGACTATAGACCACTAGACTATCCTGCCCCTATATAAAGATGAATCTACGTCATCTTTGATGAGCGAGCGCTCCCTACGCTTGGAGAAGCCAGAGAAGCTTCATTTGGGTCTGCAGTACACCGTGTTTGATGTCTCACCTGGCTCTGGCCGTTGTACGAGGGCCTGCTGTGAGGATCAGCGGAGCCGGCCTGCGGCGCGTCCTCCTGCACCGGCCCGGGCTCGGGGAGGCTCGCCTGGCCCTGCGGGGGGTCCTCGGGGGCGGGCACGTGGGGCGAATATGTGGACGAGGAGGGCGTGGCGGCCGCAATCACGGGGGGGCTCTTGCGCCCGTCGGACCCCTTGCCTTGCCTCCTTCCCGCCCCCCTGCGCCCGTCTCTCTCCCTCTTCCTCCTGTGCTGCTCTCGGTCGCCCTCGTCGGCCCTGCGCTCCTTGGCTACGTCGGCCACCGCCCCTCCCCCCTCGCGCTCCCCGCCCGCCCCCGCCGGCCCCTTCTGCTGCTGCTCCTCGCCCTCCTCCTCCTCCTCCTCCTCCTCCTCCTCGTCCGAGGCGAGGAAGGAGAACTTGGCCTTCTGCTCCTTCAGGAGCATCTCGATGCGAGAGTCCAGGCTGCTGCTGTGGTAGACGAACGGCAGGCTCTCATTGGTGGAGTCCGGCTCTGGGGAGGAGGAGTCCCGGTGCGGCGGGGAGCCGGCGCACGAGGAGGGCAGGTGGTGCGGCAGGGAGGTGGACGAGGGCGAGGTGGAGGAGGACGGGGCGACGGAGGAGTGGGGCGGCGAGGCGGGCGGCGGCGGCGTGGCCGCCTTGGGGGGGCCGGGGGGCGTGCTGGGCCGCCGCTTGGGCTTGGCCCAGGGCTCCTCCCGGCCGGGGCTTTCCTGGCCGAAGTCCAGCGCGCCCAGCGTCTCCGCTACCGCCGCCGCCATGACGGAGGCCGGCGGGAGGGGGGGAGGCGGGGGGAGGGGGGGAGGCGGAGGCAGGGCGCCGGGCGCGGGCGGCACCGCCAGGGCCCGTTCCCCTCCCGGGGGGCGGGAGGGGGCTGGCGGGTCGTGGGGGGGGGGGGGGGGCCCCCCCCGCCCCCCCCCCCCCCCCCCCGCCCCGGGGGGGGGGGGGGGGGGGGGGGGGGGGGGGGGGGGGGGGGGGGCCGCCCCCACCGCCCCCGCCGCCCCCCCGAGCTCCTTGGAGGAGGAGGAGGAGGAGGAGGGCGGGGACATGCTGTTGGACGAGGAGCGGTAGGAGTTGGAGGAGGTGTAGCGGGGGTCCGAGCTGTTGCCGTACTCGCTCTCCCGGTCCCGGGGCCTGTCCCGGTCGCGGTCGCGGTCCCTGTCCCGGTCGTGGCTGCTCCGGCGACGCCCGTGGTGGTTGTGGGAGTGGTGGTGGTTGCGGTGGCGCTGGTGGCCGTGCTCGGCGGAGCGCGAGCCCAGGCTGTCGCGCCGGTACCCCCGCTCGTCCCGCCGCTCCGCGTGGTGGTGGCCGTGGTACTTGGAGGAGGAGGAAGAGGAGGAGGAGTTGCTGGCTTCTTGGTAGGAGGACCTCCTGGAGCCCATCCCCCCGTAGCGGCCCCCTCCCGGGTCCCTGTCCCGCTCCCGGTCCTGCTCGTAGGGGGGCGGCGGCATGGGCGGGTGGTGGCCCGCGTGGGGGCCGGGGTAGGTGGGGTAGCAGGGGGGCTCGGGGCCGTAGGAGGCGGCCGGCGGGTACACGGGGCGCCCCCGGTGGTAGGCCGAGGGCTCCGGGGGGTCCTCGGGGTAGCGGGACACCTTGTAGCCGCCCACGGAGGAGGAGACGGCGGAGGAGGACGAGGAAGAGGGCAGCATGTCCTGCGGAGGGTAGCCGCTGGCCAGGGCACCGGCGCTGTAGCCGGCGTGTCTGAGGGACGGAGGCCATTGAGACACGCGTTACCATGGTTACAAACTCTATTACCAATCAGTCCTGGTCTGGTTTTCGAATAAACCAACACAAAACAAAAACACATTATTAAAGTAGTATTAAAAAGTACCAAAGTTGCTCCTTAGACAAAGTGCATAAAACCATGCTCTATTTTCACACTACATTCTGGAGAAATGTTTGCTTCGCTGCCGTTTACGGTCAGCCGAGGCAATACAACGATTCAGCCAACTGCCTATTCAAGTCTGGCGTCTGTGTGCAACATTCTGGGAAAGGTTACATCAGAGGTTTGGTCTACCAGAGACCACAGGCAAAAGTAACATTTTAACCGTTAAGTGGAATTCAACTCGTGCGGGCTGGATCAGTATTTTCATCCGCCACTGGCTTCCGTCGTTTCTAAAAATATATTTCTAAGGTGGTTACACAGCTGATTACCGTCCACCGGTAGAATGTGTTGTGGAGTCACTCTAGTTTACCTTGTCAGTTGGTTGTAGCGTGTCAGCTGTATTACAATTTTACCTTAAGTATTACAAAATACCTTAAATTAAATTCAACCAACTTGAGTACCTGAGAATACATACTACCAGTAAAGACAGCGATCAGCTATAAATAGTGCGCGAAAAGTGGCAGAAGTTTTTGAGCGTGTGAGCTCAACACAGCTTCCAGCACCAACACCACGCGGCGGGCGTTCGGCCCAGAGCGACTCACCTGCCGCCGGCGTAGCCAGAGTCTTGTGAAAAGGGAGTCCCAGAGCGGGAGGTGTACGGCGTGCCGCCCTGCGAGGAGGCGGACGAGCCCGGAGTGTAGGGCCCCGCCGTGGCGGAGGGGGGAGTGTCCAGACGCTGCTCGCCGTAGCCTGGCTCGGCGGAGCCCGGCGTGGCGCTCCCCGGTGCGAGGGCCTGCGCGCCGGCTGCCAGCGTGACCAGGTCCGTGGACAGCCTCCGCCGGATGTCTGACGACTGCCGACGGAGGACAAGATACCATTCATTAGATTCTTTATATTCCTTATTATGTTTTAACGTGCCTTAAGTTTGCCTTCTCTGCAAGCCGTGGTTCTCAAAGTGGGGGTTGAGACACCCTGAGGGGGGTGTGTGATGTTTCTAGGAGGCCAACACATGATTTTGAAATCCTAATTATTGTTATTATTTTATAAACTACTCTATGTGATGTCTTGTGGCAATCAGGTTTCTTAACAGCTCTGTGAATTATTATGTGAACAGACTGCAGTTAAGAGGGCTTCTAAGAGTGCTCAAATACGATCATACACTCGAATGCTATCTCAGTTAGTTCATGTAGTGACAGGCAGCAGAATGGTGGTGGTGGTGGTGGTGCCATGGCTGTACCGTGTCGGGTTGTGTTGGGGCCAGAGGTTGGACACGCTCTGCTAAGGCCTTGCCACCCAGGGGCACAGTCTGAGGGGTGTAGGAGCCGTTCACGATCAGGTCGTAATACTTCTGTCTCTGCTGGCCTGCAGTACAAGAGATGTAGCATTGTCAAATGTATACGAGGACGACACCGGAATTGGCAGTGTGACTAACTAAACTACTCTCAAGTGCTGGTAAACTGTCTTAATGGACCACACACACACACAACCACAACGTTTGCATGGATAAAGCTGATATACAATTATTCTTTCCTTTAATGTACTCTGTTGTTAACATTTTATTTTATCAAGTTAAGGTTATTTATGTAGGCTTAAATCACAGCTACAGTCTCAACTAGTGTAAAATGCTCATATTACACACACACACACACACACACACACACACACACACACACAAAAGGGAAAATCAATGACACCCCAACAAGAAAATCTATACACTAGATTTTGTTTGCACAATCTGAGATAAAGCGACCCGCTTCCACGAGTCCACAGCGCTTGACTCCATGTATGTGGGCATGTTACAACAGCACATATTACAGTATAATGTGTGACTGGTCAGATAAAGCCTTGGAAACAAATAAACCACATAAGCCCAACGTGATCCCAATTTAAAAGGGCATTTATTATCTACTAACAAACAATGGCTCACACTAATAAGGCACAGTTAAGCAATCTTTGGGATTATTTATAAACAAATTCAATAAAAATTAAAAAGATATTATGGACCTATATCTGTGAAAAGAAAGATTATTCTAGAATTTAAAAAAGAAATAAAGCAAGGATTTAACAAATAGCATTACATAACTTACTATCTATATGCTCATTTGAGAGGTAATTCAACTGTCAAGGTTTCTACGTTAATCCTACGTCAACGTGCGATGGTTACTGCGGAAACAGCAGATGCGACTAGCTTTGGTATCCCAAACACTTGAAGTATACACGTGCAGCTTACCTTTGATATCTAACTGAGCATGAATGATGTTTCCCATGACAGAAGTGTTGTGCAGTGACTTGACTGTTTCCTTAGCACCTCTGGTGCTGGTGAAAAGCACTCGGGCCAGGCCCAGATGTTTCCTGGTCTTGGGGTGAAACAGTATCTCCATCTCCTCCACCTCACCAAACTTGGCGCACATTTCTGCCAAGAAGGGCTCTTTGATGTTGTCATTAAGACGGGCAAAGGTCACCTCTTTGAGGGGAATGGGACCCACGTAGAATTCGTCGAGCTGCAAAGGCAAAAAAGGATATCAGGGATGAGAAAAATCAATGCCACTGAGGAATTAACACAGGATCTTAACTGAAGAATTAAAACTCACCTTAAACTTGGGCACTGGCATGGATAACTCGGTGTACCGGGACCAAATTCTGCGAGGCCTGGGATCCCGCAGATCTCCCACGGGGGGGAACCCAGAGTCCTTTTAAAAAAATAAACAGGTTTGACTCACAAATATGTTCACACACACACAGTACATGAAAACTCTGGATCAGTGACAGGAAAACCATCTCACTGGCACACTGAAGTGGATTCCGTCATATCTGTATATTTTCTGTGTGACCCTCCGGATGGCTGGGTCCTGGACAAGCTTGAAGCTCTTCCACTGCAAACTGAGAGCTCTCTGTGTTTCTGCCCCACTATCTGGATCCATCCTACAACTGAGAGTACAATTTAAATTTTTAGTTGGTAAGACACAATATCAGAAGACAGCTGTACCCCATTCCAATAGAGGCATAAACATTTTCTTCAAACACCAAGAATACCGACCTACGTGTTATGAGAAGATGCACTTTTTACATGATTGAAACATAAATATATTATACGCTACAGTAACTATCTTTACAGCTGCGTCACATAAATTCCACAGATCTTCAATATCCTAAAACAGTTGGATTTATATCATTAAAAGACATAAGCGTTCAATTTGAAAACATTCTCCTCCGTCCACCAAACGATGCGCCCTGCTGTCAAAACAATGACTCGCGTTACGTCACTAACCAGGGCAGTTCTGCTAGCAGCCCAGCAAATGCACACGCATAATACGGCAAGGGAATAAAGATTAACGACATAAACACACCACTAACCTTGAGTTTGTGTTAACCGAGGCACCAAACTATTCCGATAAATAACCTAGCTCGTGGGTTAGTGAGATAACGCCTGTCGCTGCTATGCCTACTTGCCATTGCTAGGGCAAGTTCATGCTAACGTTAGCTAGTGCGGCTAACCTGTAAATCGAGTTAAAAAACAAACCCTGTTACCCTTCGAGCTGTGCACATTGTTCACTTTGTAACGGTTACATGCGTGATACGATCTTGTTTTTGACGATCACCAGACTTATTCATCCCCCAAACAGGCTAATATCCGAACCCGCCTCTTTCAGCCCCATTGCCCGCTCATCCATAAGAAGCAACCGCCGCTAAGTGTAGGCAGCTAGCGCTAGGCCCGTGAGACGAACAAGAAAAACACTGAGTCCGTAACAGAAGAGGGACAGCTCCGATTCCGCCCTCGAACACAAATGACTGACTTAAACGATGCTACTATAATTCCGGTTGTAAATCGTTGTTTTTAAACGCCTTTAAAAAATCCAGAACCAGTGTTTTTCTCCTAAAATCATAATATTGTGGACTGAGCGACCATCGCGTAACCAACCTGAAAACCTCGCCTGTTCTCCATCAGTGCGAATGCAGCACACTTCTCCTCGCCGGCACTTTCTGCAAGGCAGATTACAATGAAATGAAGCGAAACTATCCAGAACACCACAACAACATAGCAAATAAATAAAAAATACAAATTTTAATGGAAAAATATTTTGATTTTATTTAATGTTATTGTGTCTGAAAAAAAAGTTTGAATCTGCTATTTTAAACCCCAAGCCCATAAAAGAGAGAGCGCCCTCTTCAGGATACGCCTTTAGTCCAAACTGAGATCCATGAGAGATGTATATCTTTATGTACTCTTGCTAGATTATTACCACATACAAATTACTAGAATGAAACAATAGCCAAAGTTGAGACATTTCTCTGTTGTAAGTACTTGGTCGAAAAATACATGACCCCAAAGACCAACATTTCAATTTAGTGAAAAATATTATTTCTTTTGAATTTTCTTCGGAGACTTCCTGAATGTACATATAATAAAATACACTTCAACACGGGACTCTATCAACTTTTTTCACATTATTGTAGACATAGGAAACTGTCAACTTTCAAATACAGAAATAGTATTAGAATTAATAGTGTCCACAAGAGGACGCCATTTCATTCTCCACTCTTCCTTGTTAAGCGACTGGTGAGTTATCTTGCTGACGTAAAAAAGACAAACACAAAGTGATATTTACCTTTTCTGTAGCAAAAAAAAGCATATGCATGCATTAATATTTATAACTTGATAACAAATTGCAGTAGTCATTGAAATGGTCACCACATAATGAAAAAAAGTCAGCAGGTTTATGGATACAGTAATTCGTTATATTTATATGTAAAGGGGAAGTACACATTTAACATTTATCTCAGAAAAATAATTACTTCCATAGAGTTAGCATTTTATCAGCAGAAAAATTTCCAGCTGGGGGTTCTGACTAGGCAGTGCTATTGTATTAGACCAACTTTTTTGGAAATGCAATTGCTGAGGTAATTCAATCTAGTATGGCTGCACCCGCAGAAAGTGCCGATGCAATCTTAATGTTAAATTTAGCATGTCCCTCTCACTGTCACTGTTGGACTCTCACTCTTTATCAATGGCAACTGTGCTATAATATCTTGTCACTGGGGCACTGTTATTGGCTACAGACACTAGGGTAAAGTCATAATCTATTGGCAATATACTGAATCGATTCAGTTACATAAACTTCAAACATTACTAGAGAGACAATTCACACTGAATGATCATGAGCTTTAAATAGTTTCCAGTGCATTTTATTATGTTTGCTCAGACATTCATCAGAAACAGACATAGCTCATGAAAAACCAATCACATAATACATATAAATTAAAATCTCATTTTTAAGTTGACCATTTATTCTTACTATAATGCTAATAGGACTTTATGAAACCATAGAATACGCTTTCATTATTATTAAAATGTGAACTTTTTATTATCACCGTGTGGTTCGCTCAATCCCTGTAGAATAAATTTAAAAAGCTCAACGAGCTAGACAGCTTTGAGGAAAATAGCACAACTGGGATGAAATGCTGCGACGGATTTGATGCCCAAACCCCCCCCCCTCAGTCCCTCTCAGCTGAAACAACGGTTTCCGCTGCTAAGACACAATAGCTGGACTAGGCTGTTTCCAAGGAGATGGCAAATGGTAAAGCTGCACACGCCCAGATGGCAGAGGGAGGGAGGGAGGGGGGGGATGTCTGTAGTGTTGCAGCCGTGTGCTGCGGTGAGAGAAGCTGGCCCGGATCGTATGAGCAGATGCGTGTGTGTGTGTATCCCTGTTATCTCCATCTCACATGGCTTTAACTTTGATCTGCTTCATTTTCATCTGCTTCTTCTCCATCTTCTTCTGCTCACGGCGCTGGGAAGCTTCCTGGAGTTAAAAAGGTGGGCAGGGTTTGAAGAGTGCGTGTGTGTGTTACTTTTGGAGTGAAATGCTTCTTTTGAGAACATTTAATCTTTTTATTTTTTTCTCCAATTGTACCGTCTTTAATAAAGTGTACATACATTTGTAATGACATTCACGGATTGTTATATTTTAATATGCTATGCGCTTTATAGTTTGCTATGACCAACTACTGTTTGGGGGTCATGGCTCCGAGTTGGAAAGGCCCGAGAGCAACTACAGCTCGATGCCCCTCCCTGGCATTTACTATAGTTTCCCCCCCCCAGCATTCTCACCTCCAGGCGGCGCTGCCTGTCGGGGTCCTCCTCGTTCATGATTCTCTCCTTCTCGGCTCTCCTCTTCTCCTCGCGCCGGGTCTGGGCCGCCTCCTGCCGCTGAGCATGGGTCTGCTTCAGGAAGTTCTCCTCCACGCGGGCGCGGTTCCGGTCTGCCTTCTGCTTGCCCTGGATGAGCGAGGGAATTCAAACAAGAATGAAAGTGCCTGGAATTCATTTCACAATCTATCCAACTGTGTGATTTGGCTCAGTTAGAAGATTAAAGTTAGGGTGATCATTCCAATATAAATTCGTAATGTTTCCGTCTCTAATTGGTTTAAGTTTGGCGGCACTACGCTTGAAATTTTCTGAGGGCAGCACAGTGGATATAATTAAAAGAACCAATGAACAAGCAGCGTTTGTACATGCCTAGACGTTTCTGAGCTCTTCCAATTTAAAAAAGGGTGTTATGTTTGTTGTTTTTAAATTATTCCCCAAGCATCGATGCTTAACACATTCAATTGTTTATATATATATATATATATATATATATATAACCATTTCAAGTGAACTTTCAAGGCCCTTTGAATACAGAGATTTTAAGAAATATATAGTCACAAGAACAGATGAAACTGTTAGATAAAATGTTACTACAAAAAAAAAAAAAAAAAAAAAAGAAGAAGAAAAAAGTCTGCTACAGCACTTGAGTGACACACACCGAGCACAAGAACTTAAGGCGGGAAGGTGGTCACTGGGACACATGGTCATTTGGGAGCGCTCACCTCCCGGTTGAGGCGGAGCTTCTTGACCTTATCGATGCTGTAGATCACCATGTTAGTGAGCGGTAGCAGAGAATCCATGTCCTTGGGGGAGGTGTTGCCCATGCCAGGCACTAGACACACAGTATAGAGAATATATTAGAGCAGCATGAATCTTATCGAACTGACAAAGAACACATTCATGGGAGGATCTGAGGATCATAACAAATATTATCGCTCACCATTGAATGTAAACAGCAGCGTCTTCTTTGTGTCGGGCAGCTTTAAGGGCTGACCCTCCCTAACATAGACGTGATAAACGCGAGTCAGTACCGAGCACTAGAAACAAATCGTCAACGCTAGGCTTTTAGAACCATGTATTTCACAAGTACGTACTCTTGCATAACTTTTGGACCAGAAAATTGGTCCGAGAAATGGATGGACTCGATCTTGTCGGCGTGGCTGGTAATAAAATGAACCATCTAAAAAAAACAAAGCAAAAAGTTAGAGTTAGAAACTTGTCTCTCTCTTCCCCACCCAGGCCTTATGTAAGAGAGGAAACAGACCTTGCTGTCCATCACGCCATCCGTGACCTCGCCCATCTCTGTGAGAATCGCCAGAGACTCTGGCAGACCGTACTTGGCCCCCGACTTAGGCTTGTCACTGCAGAACTCACTCTATGGACAAACAAGTAAAGACAGCGGACTGGATTAGCGTGGTTGCGTCTGAGCACTGATGTCCTACATCCCAAAGAAGGAGATGCATTAAGATTCTGTGGTCTTGTGCAGGTGCAAGAGCTGCAGTGATGCAAGGATGCCTCAAAGCTTCCAACCAAAATCCCCCCCCCCAAGTGGCACAAGGCAAACCGATAACAACTAAATAGCATTGTCAATATGCAAGGTGAACCGTGTAGCATATTTACCAAGTCCTGCATGTCCTTCTGAAGTCGGGCCATGGCTTTTTTGGTGCCCAGAGCAAACACAAACGTGTCCATGTCCTCGTCATTGAGAGTCACTTTGATTTGCTACAGAGAGACCAGCAGAGGTGTTACTAGCTAGAGCAACTAGAGAGTATGCACACCACGTGGACCAATGGGGTCGCTTATACTCCATTTATTTCTGCCTATCCTCTCTAGTGCAGCGGTTGGTCTGCATCCCCCCCGCCTGCGTGCCGCTCCAGGTCATCACTGAGCGCTGGTTGAGTTAGCCTGACGGCTGTGTGTACCTACCACCTGGTCACAGGCCGGCCGCATCATCCTGGCCAGAACGTTCAGCAGGTCCTGCCTCTTCAAGAACTTAAAAACGGAGCAATAACAGAGGGGAGGCGTTACATTAATGCGTGGCGTACACTATAAAAACCAAACGCACCATATGTACAGACACGCACCTTGAGCTGGATCAGCATGCCTTCACAGCAGACGCGTCCGGAGCACCACAGGTTGTAGATGTGTTCATTTTCCTGGTTCAGCTTCCCGGTGCTAACCGCCTCTTTGCTAGTGCCGTCGTCCCCTGACGCGAACACAAGGTTATTAGCTGGAGCCCAGCAGAGTACTCCCCTCATCCCCATAGAACGCAGCCGGCACTCACCCACTAGTGCAAAGTTACTCTCCAGGAGCTCCCGGTGGGAGTTGAACCAGGTGTGAGCCAGACGGCTGTTCTTGTTCTTCCCAATGATGTAGTTCATGATGTAGGCCAGCAGTCCCGTCACCATCAGGATCTCCATGTAGTAGCTCTCCCAGCTGTTCTGCAAATGAGCCGGTACCTGGCGACCACAGACACGGCAGGGCGGTCAACTCCACGGTCATTTCCTCCACCACCGCTGAGGTGGAACCGCGACTAATGGCATCTTGTGATACTACTGCCAGGGGATCTACCAAACCCTGACACAGACTTCTGGTTACTTCACGTTTCTGGTACTGATGTAGCCATGGAATAAAACCGTACTGAAAGCATGGACTGCAACTATTTATTTTCTGTAAAATGTATAAAGACAGGTCTGACTGTACTGTGGAGCTTAATTTGTTGTCCTTTGGACTGCAAGCCCAGTATAAAGTGTAAGCAAGAGTGAGAAGTCTCTACTAAAGCCATCCGTCAGGTTATTGTACTATAAATACTATAAACTATACTATACTATATATGATGACAAACAACATTTTAATTAAAACATTTTAAAAAGAGGTGGTTATTTAGCTACATTTTAGCTGCCGCTTTAATGTTAACTTTATATTATACTCCCAATTTGTTTTTTGAAACAAATACCTACAGTGTATAGTATAGCCTACCCCTGTGACCCAACAGCTGAAGAATACATTGGACTCAGGAAGCCGGCAGAAATAACAAGTCCCTCACGTACTGCAGTGTACACAGTTTGCAGCGGACAAGACGTCTTATAAAAGGGGTGAGACTTACTGTATGGATAATAAGGGGGTCCTTCATAGAATGGCCCGTCTTCTCAATGTCCCCGATCCCCTCAAACTCTTCTTGGTCATACTTGCTGTACATATCTTGTTCCTGAAGAAAAAGAACAGAACTGGTTTAAGTAGTAACCCAAAGCAAAGGTTCCCAAACTTTTTGAGTTTAGTACCCATTGCTGATTACCATTCAGAAAACAGTGCTTAAGCACAGTAGAACCCCAGGACAATGTACCTGTGTCTCAGAGTCCTCAAACCCGTCCTGTCCATCTTCTAGTTCAACCGTGGCTTCGTCTTCATCCTCGTCCTCGTCATCGGGATGCGATGAAGGGCCGGTGCGCGGAGGCGCCGTCTCCGTCTCCGGGGCCGCGTCCTCGTTTGTGTCCTCAAACTCGGCAAAGTCGTTGTCATCAAAGTCAGCCAAGTCTTCTCCCTCATCAAAGTCGTCGTTGTAGCGCCCCCTGGAGACCGGAAACGCTAGGAGGAGCAGCAGCGTGGGCAGGAGCAGAACGTTCACACTCCACATGGTGGGACCTACACCAGCACAGCAGAGGGAAGAGAGAGGAAAGAAATAAGGTAAATAAGGGTGACTTTAGCGGTGACAGGCAAGGTCAAAAAAAGGAAGACATGTAAAACAAGCACATGGAGTTCTAGGTTGGGGTCATACACAACCTATTAAAATAGTTCGCTCTTGTTTATGATAAATAATGAGAAATTAATTTAATTTGGGAGGATATGGAATTCGTTTTGAAAAGTGTTGATTGCCAGTGGTACAAGGTTGCCTGACGCTTGTAATAATATGCCTTTCTAACAAGAGTTACTCATAAGGAATTAGCTTGCATTGCTGTTACAATAGAGTAATTGACTGAAGTGACAATGTGAACGCTAATCCCTGCTGACAAGGCACATCATATACTAAACACTTGGATTACATGGATTAATCTCCAAAATACTATTTAGCAGCTCCAAATCGGCTAATAAAGTAGCAACCCTTCCCGGTTGCCACGACTAAACCCTCAGAGAAAGAATTCTCTAAAGACTGAGGTTACTCAGGTAACCAGTAGATGAGGGAGAGGTGGAAATTCATCTCGCATCAGTTTGTAAATCATACATATTACATTTCGCTAATTTCAGGATGTTAAAACCTCATCTAGATCAGATGTATGCACATCGTTATTAGTAACAGCACCGTAACGTAATTTGCACTGCTACAATAACAATAACTTCGACTATGTAGGTGGTTTAGTAAAATAGGTTGCGTGATCTGTGATTGAATCTGGCGAGCTCTCTAGACAGTGCATTGCAGCTAGCTCCACGAACACCGAATGACTCGCCTCATAATGTGCCTAGTTAGTTACAACTAAATTGCCGAGGAGATAAGTTCGCAGTAAAGCTGCCCTGTCTGAAACGTTGGGATTTATATTATTCCTTTAACATCATAAACTCGGATTGTTCCATCCCCCACCTTTCGTTTACTACAAGAAAATCTGACATTAGCATGCTAACGACATCTAGCTGGAGTAAAGGTTTTTGCAAACTAGCCCAAACACGTTTCATAATGGCAGGCAACACAATTTTGTCTTGAAAATTAACCGGCAAAATACGCCAAGTTCAACGCCCAGAAATAACTTCTGCAATTATCTTACCTGAAGAATTACTTGATTACTTGATTACGTTAGCTAAGCTCTCTAGGATGACCGTGCCGTGGGTGATGGAAATTTGACGGCGTTTTACCCAGAAGTCTGTGCGGCGCCCATCCTTCTGTCGTCATCGATTTTTTTTCTCATGAAGACCGAAAGTAGTCGATTTGTGTAGAAATTATATTTGGGTAACTACTGGTTTATGCACAGGTTTAATTTTATTCAAACTTTAGATTTAATAGTGTCCTCAAAATGTTTAGAATTCACAACTGGCCTTATAAACTAATTTAATAAAAGACAAAATAGTGACCGTCAGTGATATTATTAATACAATACAATTCAAAGTCAGAATCATTTAATGTATCATATGCACCGAATAACACAGGATCATTCTACACAGAGAAATTCTTATGACATGACATGGCACGCAACATCTACGCAGTAGGCATTAAGCTTAAGTTAAGCAAACAAAACCCCAAAAAAGTTTTTTAAAAATTTAAAGAGCACAACAATATAACTATAACAATGATAAAAATATATAGTAAGTATACAATAAACATTTAGCAGCAATCCTGAAACAATGTGCAGTATGAGCATACATTTAAATAGCTGTTATAAATACAGAGGTAGTGCCTGTGAATTGCTTAGAGTACCATTCACAGGCTTTGAATGCTGCATTTAAAGTGAGCTGATACACATTAGATGTATGAAAGGATGAAAGTGACCAGAGCATGTCAGTGACCATTAATTTCCATAAAATAATTTTCAAGGAGTATTTGATTATTATTATTATTATCAGGGCCTGAGATGGGTCAATGATTGGCCGCAACATTGATTTTGATGCAAATATTATTTTTTGTACAATGTCACATTTAATAATAAACTCCCTGTCGTGTTCCTCGTGGCAGAAAATGTCGAAAATGTTTGTTGCTTCACAAAAACTGCTGTAAAAATCATATATTCATATTTTTTTCCAGTTGAAATGAGTCAATCTAATAAAGCTACTTCAGCTTGAAATATACATATCAAATATGAATTATATTTTCGTGAATTTAACCCTTTTATAAGGCCAGTATGTTTACATGGCTCCACTGTGTTTTTATCACTGTGTTTTTATATGGGATATAGTGGATTGTTTGTTTTTTTGTGGGAGGCCAAAATATTTTTCCATTCTTTGGTCCATTTCTCCTCCACTCATGTTCAGATGAATCTTCCAACTCAGACAATGAGTCTGAGTTGGACTCGAGCTTTAATTCTACTTCTGAGGCCTCCTCCGTGGACTCAGAGTCCTTGGAGCTATCCTCAGAATTCATGATAATCTCCAGAGCCTTCTCTGTTGTGAAGTGTCTTGCCATCTCTCAAAATGACTACTGCTCCTACTAACCTGCTCCTAATAACCTGCTGCAGTTCACCTGCATATACAATCTGAACTAGAACCAAAACAAAGTCAAAAATGTGTGCCCTGAACAAAAAAAATTCATCATTTCAGTAGTAAGGCACCATTGAAGTAAATGGAAAAATTTGACATTTTTCTACATGCTTTGGAAGGGGAAAAATGGCACCATCTTGTGGACAAATATAAAAATTGAAAGTTCTAAGTCAGCACTACAAAATGATATCTTACTTTATTTGAATGCATCAGTTTTTGTTAGAGTAAATGCATTTTCAATGGGTTTCAATGTGGCACGTTTTGTCCCGAGGATGACGAAAGAGGATTTATGCTTTACTTAGCTATTTTAGGCTCATTTAAGAAACTGAGAGACTATTCTAGAAAAGAATAAAAATGTAGATCTTCTGGTAAGTTTGAGCTATGTTCATTAAACACAGCCAAAATGGCTTGAAAAAAATAAAAAGCGGAACGAAATGTCCCCAGGATCTCCTAAGTGTTTTAATGTGATCAAATATGATCAGTGCATTGGTGTCAATACTTGTTGAGGAGCCGTATTACCGGAAGTAAAAGCTATTTTTTATTTTTCAATTCGCTGTTAGGAAGTAGTTTTCTGGTTTGTTAATTATAACCCACGCCTGATACATAGTGGTCTTGTGTCCTAGGGAGGATTTCTGATTTCAAGACACAAAACTCTTGAGTTTATGTCATGGTTTTCGACGTTCGACGTTTCGGCTTATATGCTCGTAATTTCTCTGGTGTACACGCTAGCTTTCTCCACCACATACGTGTTTATATCTGTCCACTGAGTATTTAGACACTTTCTAATATTTTCTACCCACTCACTAATAGCAGACGGGTCCGGAAGTCGGTCACGATTTGTCAAAGTAAATTTGTTTAGGTACAATTCGCGATCTTTGGTGGTTAACGCACTTGCCAAGCTGACAACTGCGACATACTTCCGGGGACAATCTGCGCGCGCATCTTTACGTACGTCATCATCGTCATCTCGTTACCTGGCGACCAGAGATGCACTGAAGTCAGACATCCACAAATTGGATTGGATGTCATTTTTTATAGTTTACAACAAACGATTTAGTATTTAAAATGTGTGATATTAATATGTCGAACGAGGAAACAAACGACTCGATGGAAGATGCACCCATCGCCGAGTCCGAGGACATGGCATCAGAGAAGAGGGCCATCGGCTATGAGCAGATGCTATTTGAGCTCTTCCAAAAGATGGAGGCGAACAGTGAGACTCTTTACAAGGTATCCGATCGTAAATCATTACCCTATTTGCTCAATTAATCTGACTCCTAAAATTACCAGGTTTCCGTTAATCAACTTCCCAAAGAGAGACGCAAGTTTAGCCCATAGACGACGTCAACAGATTAAGTTATTCACTAGGAAGATGTTTCCATGCTTCTCTCTCTGTCTTTCTCCGTGTGTTTAACGAGGGGACAAGCACATCCTCCCCTCCAGAGCATGACTCTTTTAGGCATGTGTGCAAATTGCAGCTTGATTAAAAATCCACCTGGAACGCCATGCCTTTATAAGGGGCTAGTCAGGTCAATAGCTGACAATTTCCAGCAGCACGTCTTTAATTTAGGCGTAGGGGAAGTATATCAGAGGGATTAAACTTGAAAGATTGACACTTCCATTTCTCACGAAGTTAAAACAAAAACAAAGTACTTATAGACTTATAGTACTGGAAGAAAACTGGTTAATTAACTGGTAAGAAGTTGTTGGGGGTATAACTGGTGCCTTTTACTTCTATATTGTTTCCCCAGGTCTTGGAGCGAATTGACGCCATGCAGGGGGATATACGCGACCTGAAAGAGAAAAAGGCCTACAAAGAATGAAGAGACTCCAGGAGGAGATGAAGTAAGCCTTCTCAGTAAGTTACTGTTGTAGACGCTGGTAGATCTTGCATTCTCTACATTTCATGCTTGTCTACACATTTTTGGGCTAGTGTTGCAATAGCTAGCTAGATCACTTCCATTTCCAACATTAACCTAAAATAGTATTATGAAATGATTTAATCCAACAGTAAATGTAGAAAGAAATTTTATAATTATATACATTTCATAATTGGGCTAGCATTTATATTATAGATTACCTATTGTTTAAGATAATGGGTGTCACAAAACACATTGTATTTCTAAATAATTTTCCATGTTATGGATAATCATAATCATTTCAAGTCTGAATTGTGTTATATTTAGTTCCTTTTTATCCCATGTCACATTTATTTCACAACATTTATTTTATTATTCTGCACTTTATCCTCCATAATAACTTTTTATCACACAAGAAGTGTGAAATTCCACATGAAATAAAACACTGAAACCAAATGTTAAAACTAGTAATCTAAAGTAAAAGAAAAATTTATTTTACTAGTAAACTGAATGTCAACTCCTGGAGGAGTGACTTTAGCTGTACAGACGACAGATCAGAAGAGCTCTGTTTTCACATTCTGAAACATCTGATTTGGAGGCATGGGCTGTTTGTGATGTCACAAATAGTTGGGACCTATCATGGTCCAACAAGGTGCAAATTACAGGACAGCGATCTCGTAGCTTAAAACCTTTTTTAGTGCTTTTTTTAGCAGAAAGCTACACACTGTGGGAGCACTTTACCCCTTTGAAATGCACATCTATGTGTGGAATAGTAAATAATTGTCATGGTGTGTGTCTTGAGGGCCCCTGACTACATTGTGGCATGGGCCATTATCTCCAACTCGTAGAGGATATCTGCATTGCCCATGTGTCTCAGTGAAGTGCTTGTTGGCACTATCTCACATGATGTGCAGACACTCCCAGTCATTTCACCATGGTATACTGTAGATACGGACGTCAACACAATTATAGCCATTGAAACTGTGGTATACAAATACTGTCCACACGGGTAGGCTGCGTTTCTCCGTGCTCTGCACGGCTTTTATTTCTCAACGTGAATTCTCACACAGGACTTTAACACTGCCTGTGGCATGGAGGGACTTCCCAGGTCTTAACACGGCGTGTGTGTCGTTCTGTGGACATGGAAGTCCGCATGCTTCTCCCGCGTCCGTCTTTCCTTGCCGACCTTCTCACCGCTTAAAACCAAAGAGACAGGTGATTATTGATTATTCTCACCTGTCTCCCAGCCCCGTGAACCACCCCTCCCCATTCCTTCCACACACAGACAGCGCTAAACCATGACCCCACTCCCACAGGAACGCCTGAGGGTTTAGTATGTGGCTCAACAGGACTTTGGAAGGAATGGGCACCCCCTTGGGGGTGAAATTACAATTAGGTTATTTAGCAGACACTTTCATCCAAAGCTGCTGCTGCTATTACATGGAGCTATTACATTAGGCATCTTGCTTAAGGATGCTTACAGGTAGGCCAACTCTGGGGCTCGAACCCACAACCTTAAGGCTGGGAGTCCAACACCTAGACCCCTAGTCTGTCCTGCCCCCAGAAATTGTACCTTTTTAATATTTGAGTCTACAGTCCATGAAGAGGGAGGTCTCCTTAAACCATATGCATATTTAAATAATCATAAACATACATTTAGTACAGAGTGTTCTCTGTTCCATCCATTACCTGAGACATTGGTCTCTCTAGTTAAAGGTGTTAAAGGTAACAGTAATACACTATTCCCAGTGAAATTTGTGATAAAAATTAACACCTTAAACACGTTTGGTTAATACTACAGGGGAAGTATTAACCAAAGAATTTATGTTTGACTCCAACATTTACAAGAGCCTCAGGCTGCACAGCAATGTAAACAGCCCTCTTTAAGTCCTAGATGGGGATGTTGCTTTGACAAACCAATCGTTATTGAGTATCTCTTATCATCCACTCTCCTCAATGTGATGTACCGTTTGTTTACACATGACGTGTGTGTGTTGCAGGGAAGCAGAAGACCCTTTCTGCTGGCGTACAACTGCTTGTGTTCACGGGGACATATCGCCCGGGGTCCAAGTGCGTCAAGGCAGACGCCCTCTTGCCTGCGTCGTCTGCCCCATCCAATGAGACGTTAACGAGGGCGTCAATCGGATGCCCTCCAGGGAAGACGCACATCCCTCGGTCCGTGAGGGGGCGTCCAATCACCTGGGCGCATATCCGGACATGTGAGGCCATTGCCGAGAAGTACTGGTGGCCAAACATGGCCTGGGAAGTTCACACCCACGTCGATAGCTGCTCGGTATGTTCTTGCACCAAGGCTCCAGCACAGCTCCCGTGGGCCAGCTCCGGCCACTCCCTGTATTATCCCTTATTGGGCAGAGAAGTGCGCGTTCCACCAGTCCACCGTCTCCTTCCTGGGGTACGAGCTGGAGGTGGAGGCAGTCAGGTCGTGGCCAACGCCGAAAAACATTAAAGAGCTGCAGGCGTTTCTGGGGTTCGCCAACTTCTACCGCCGGTTCATTCGCAACTACAGCTCCATCGCCTCGCCTCTCACCCTGTTGCTAAAGGGCAGCCCCAAAAGACTGAGTTGGAGTGGTGCTGCGGAGGAGGCATTCAATGAACTGAGCGATGTGCATCTTCCCTGGAGGGCATCCAACTGGCGCAGGCTCTCTCCTTGTTAACGGCCGACGACGCAGGCAAGAGGACGTCCGCCTTGATGCTGTTGGACCCCGGGCGAAATGTCGCCATGAACACGAACCGCGAGAAGAACAGAGACCACCCCTGTTGCCGTGGATTGAGTCTCTTGGCTGCTCGGATGTACTCGAGGTTCCTGTGATCGGTCAAGACCGTGAACGGTTCCTGAGCCCCCTCCAGCCAGTGCCCCCACTCCTCCAGTGCCAACTTGGGAGTTGGGGCTGTCCTCGCTCAACGTTAGGGAAATCCCCCCCAAGCTGTTTCCCTGCACCTTCTTCTGCAAGAAGCTTCCCCCGCTGAGAGGAACTGTGACATGGTGGACAGAGAGCTGCTGGCAGTTTCTGTTACATACGTATTCGGGAATGAGCATCTGTATTACGTTATTTGTATATGAGTTTATGGATCTCGGTAGGGGTGTGGGGAGAGGGGCGTGGCGCAGCAGCAGGGAGCACCTCAGGTTACATACA
>JAOEHI010040185.1:0-22134 GCA_025447815.1 Percopsis transmontana
ACACACACACACACACACACACACACACACACACACACACACACACACACACACACACACACACACACACAGTCTTACCTTGGTCAGCCTCATCCTTCCACTTTCTCTCCGCTCCAGGCTCCTTCTCTCGTGGGACGAGTTCCTGGCCACGGACACAGGTAGGTCCTCTCCCTCCCCGCACCAGTCCGAACTCAGGGCGCAACCCATATAGATGAACAGGGGCCCTAGGGACTCGGGACTCGCTCTATAACCCCCCCCCGTCCATCTCTCTCTTGCACACTCTCTCAACTCTTCCCTCGTTCCCCCTGACAGGCACTGTTTTCCAGTGCTGGCCGCTCGGGCAGCTGTTTTTGTCAGCTGGAGGACGAGGAGGAGAGAGAGGCCCTTCCCCTTTTCCTGGCTCCCGTTCAGCCCCGATCGCCCTGCCGAGGCGGGTTGGGGGGTGGGGGTGGGGGGAGGTAAAATTCTCTGTTACACGCTCACTCCCTCTCTCATGCACATACACCTCTCTCTCTCTCTCTCACTCTCTCTCTCTCTCTCTCTCTCTCTCTCTCTCTCTCGCTCTCTCTCTCTGTGGACACACATGGACACACATGTGGACACCCCGTTTCTTTCACCCTCCCTCGTGTTTCTCTCATGTTATTCTTCCTTTCTTTCTTTCCTGTTTCCTAAGCTCTCTCTCTCTCTCACACACACACACACACACACACACACACACACACACACACACACACACACACACACACACACACATACACACGCATGAGCATGCAAACACACATTATTAGTCATTAGGAGTAAATACAGTATCGCACATTAGCATATAACCTCCAGTATGGTTGCAATTGCAATTGTCAGAAACCTCTATGTACCTGACGCTAGTCTTCAGGTGATTTTCTAAATGTTGCAAAAGATACATAAACCTTTTGGTTTGTACTTAGTTCATATGGTGCGTTGGGTCAACTGTTTTCATTTCGAGTTTTATTTTTAACACAGCGAAAACTGAAAAACTTCACTGCCATATCACATATGGGCAGGAGAGGGCGATGTGAGATAAGCAATTGCAAAATCCCAACTAGCCTTTTCACCTATGGTGCCACAGAAACTTTACTTCTAGAGTAAAGTTTCTGTGGCTTCTAGAGTCTTGACCAGGGGGCTTTTAATTACCTCTCTAGGCTCATAATGACTGGACATCTGTGCATATACAGTTCATATGCCACAACACCATTAGGGGACATGATTCCCGCTGCCATCATGTGACGTATATATAGATTGGTTGTCAGGTCGAATTCCTGCCATTAATATGTAGTGCTGAAGAAGCAAGACATCAAATGGTACCACGAGTGTGTAGGTAAGGTGTGGCCGATTTTATAAGCTTTAAGATAAAATACTGTAATGGATGCTTTCACATACATAGGCCTATTCACACACACACACACACACAGGCATGAAAATAAAGCACACGCACTTCAGCACTGGAACTAATGAAAGATAAATATTTTAAGTTGCTGTATTATCCATATTGACTTTCACATTAGCAGTCAATAGGTTTGAATCCAGTGGGAAGTCAGTATCCAAACAAGGCTTGATCAGCATATCCTCTCTTTTCTCCTCCCACAGCACCCCAGAGAACATCTACCTGGAAGGTCACACCAGTCATATTCCTAATACCCAGCATGCACCTCACAAGACGGGGGAGGCTGCACTGACAAATGAAATAGTGTTACTCTTTTTCAAAGATATTATTATTGAAATAAGTCTAGCTGGAAGGACTTTCGAAAAGAGCAGTGGCCTAAAATAGACTCCTCAGCCTGTGTGTGTGTCTCTTCAAATCCACAGAGAGAACGTCAGAGAGCAGTAAACTGAGAGACAGACAGGCGGTCATCTAGTCCCCACTTGATATGAATAACCTGCAAAACACACACACACACAATCCCCACTGTGTCTATTTCTTAACCAGCACGTTCTTGTTCCTGTGTTACATTACTGTCATGATTCCCCCCCCCAAGGCTCATGTGAATGACATGAGGCAATTCAGGTTTTCACACAGTAAAGCATGGTATTGCACAGTATCACATACTGTATGTATTGGTGTCAGAATGAGATTACATCAAAATGGATATATACTACTTACAGTATTGGCTCTGTGCAAATCTCTCATTCATATCTGATGGATTTTTTGATGGATGTCTTTTACATTAAGGATGTATTGCTGTAAAGGTTGTGTTACACTGTTATAAGTGTTTTATCATAGAGTTAACCCAAGAATGTACGATGAGATGAGATAGCATTCTATCGATCTCTTATAGGCTCTCTGCAGCTCATTGGGTGCAGGGCTCGTTCTATAACCACTGTCTACAGTGTGTGATATCTATAGCAGCGTTAGCAGGAGAAAGTGATATGAGATAGATTTTTACACATTTACATTTTATCGATCCTTCCATGACAGGAATAGTGCAAAAGATAGATAAACTGGTATAACAAAAAGGTATAAATAAAGTCAATCAATCAATCAATCAAGAGAGACTCAATTACATGAAAATAAAATCTATTGTTGCAGGTAGACGTGGTAGAGGTAAAGTGAGCCAGATCTGATCCCTTGGGGTATTGGGCAGGGTCTTTGTACTGGTGGTGGGCTGACCAGCCACTGAGCACTGGAAGACAATACGTCAGGTACTGTACAGTATTGGATACTGATCTTGAAGGTGTGTCAGAAAGGGAAAAAATGGCTTTATTATATATATATACTATCTAACTTGGCTACCACTATTGACTTTGAGCTAGGAGATGGTAACTATTAGGCAACAACCAGCATATACAGAACAAGCCAGGTGTCCTCTGACATCTGGTCACTGTTCCCTCACATATTGAATAGTGCCTGTGCTGCTCTATATATATGAGCTGGATCACCAGATAGATTACCACCTCGAGCAGGAATGATGCAATCCTAAATAATCATGACAGGGAGGAGACCAGGAGGGCTATGTTTACATATAAGACACACAGACACACACACACACACACACACACGGGCACACAAACTATGTTTGTCCAAAATATGTTTGTTTCCATTTCTATGGCAACCATTTTTTATCTCTCACAGGGACAGCATGCATGAATCATGAATTTTAGAAGACAGGTCAACCGTAAATAACTTCCCTGAGAGGCATGAGTGCTGCCGCAGTTCCAAAGAGAGGTTGCTGACTTCGTTGCTAATGGTGGGTCAAAAGCATAGGAGTGCAGGGATTTGCCTGTCCCCGGTTGATGAATGTAGTGAGATGTCCTTGGTTAACTGACTAAGGACGCACGCAAAGTCCCTCTTTACACTGCAGCAGGAGTCATCCTTCATCTGGTAGGGGACAAACACAGCTCCACAGACCGCACAGTGGCCCAATACATCACAGTCTATTCATTGTATGACAATACATTTGGATCACAGACCATGGCATCGCTTACTGTATGTTAAATACATGAACCTTGAAAGGAACATTCAGATTAGAGATGAAATAATGACACAGCAATATATATCAATAAGTGTTTCAGATTGCTTTTGTAAAAGCAACTGTCAAAAGAGCTTATAAATCCTTCAGGGGAGAGAAAGTAAACACAAAGGGTTCGGTCCTACCATTGGTTTGGCAGGACCTTGGCCGTTTAAGTCAGCTGTTTGATTAATGGAGGTGTCATCAGGTAGCCCTGTACTGTATATATATACCGTGTATGATGAAAGTAGGACTATGAATCACATGCCAACACTGGTCTCTGCATGGTCGTCACGCACCATGACTTCCATCACTGCTACAGTAGCCGACATTATATACTCACAGGCATGTGAATCCACATGCTTTAACTCATACCCGTATCACACACAATCTTGATATCTAAGATATCTCATATATTGTAGTAGAACAGTTGGGTGAAGAATATTGTATTTTAAGGGCACCTTTTTCTTTATTCTCATTCACTTTAAAGTGACAGTGGTGTCATCTGTAAATGTGTTCAGAAAGAAGATTCTTCTTCTTTTCAGAGTAAAAAGGTAACCGGTTGTGGAACAAACATACCCTTTAAAGGCCTCATGTGATTTGTATTACGCTGATACGTAAATACAGTAACATGGAACACGCTCCAGAAATCTCCAGACTAAACACTACATCAGACAGATGCTTACAGTATTAGCAATTACAAAAGCAGTTTATATGGTTTGGTAATTTGGTCTTTTAGTAGGATTGAAACTTTCAATCTATAGTGTCCAGTCCAACATTAAAGATTTGTGATCTATTCTACTCATTCTACAAAAATACTTATGAGATCATTGACTCACGTACATTACAAACAGTCAGTTTAATTGCTTAGCCTTAGCCTTAGCCCCTCGAGCCTTCTGTCTGCACTGTAATCTTGTTGATGGCTTCCTTCCTAATTAAAGCTAGCAGGGGCTTGGCAGCGGCATGTGTTGTTAACCCCAGACAGATGCTGCATGGTTAATAATAAACACGGGTCCCAGAAGAAGGCAGCAAGTCAGATGTCGGCATACCCAACGGTGGGAATTTAGTCAGCGATTTGCATGCCCTAACACATTCATACAGTAGTAGAGCCCTTACAGACAAGACTGTTTGATAAAATGCTTGTTATGAGCTGGGTTTGGGGGGTACAGGGCGGTACAGGGCGGTACAGGGCGGTACAGGGCGGCACAGTGTGGTATAGGGTGGTACAGGTTGGCACAGGGTGGTACAGGGTGGTACAGGGCGGTACAGGGCGGCACAGTGTGGTACAGGGTGGTACAGGGTGGCACAGGGTGGTACAGGGTGGTACAGGGTGGCACAGGGTGGTACAGGGCGGTACAGGGCGGCACAGGGTGGTACAGGGTGGTACAGGGGGGTACAGGGTGGCACAGGGTGGTACAGGGGGGCACAGGGTGGTACAGGGGGGTACAGTGTGGTACAGGGCGGCACAGGGTGGTACAGGGTGGTACAGGGTGGCACAGGGGGGTACAGGGTGGTACAGGGCGGTACAGGGGGGTACAGGGTGGTACAGGGTGGCACAGGGGGGTACAGGGTGGTACAGGGTGGTACAGGGTGGTACAGGGGGGTACAGGGGGGTACAGGGTGGTACAGTGTGGTACAGGGCGATACAGGGCAGCACAGGGCGGTACAGTGTGGTACAGGGTGGTACAGGGTGGTACAGTGTGGTACAGGGCGGTACAGGGCGGCACAGGGTGGTACAGTGTGGTACAGGGCGATACAGGGCGGTACAGGGGGGTACAGGGTGGTACAGTGTGGTACAGGGCGATACAGGGCGGTACAGGGCGGCACAGGGTGGTACAGTGTGGTACAGGGTGGTACAGGGTGGTACAGGGTGGTACAGGGCGATACAGGGTGGTACAGGGGGGTACAGGGGGGTACAGGGCGGTACAGTGCGGTACAGTGGGGTACAGGGGGGTACAGGGTGGTACAGGGCGATACAGGGCGGTACAGGGGGGTACAGGGTGGTACAGGGTGGTACAGGGGGGTACAGGGTGGTACAGGCCGAAACAGGGCAGTACAGTGTGGTACAGTGTGGTACAGGGTGGCACAGGGGGGTACAGGGTGGTACAGGGGGGTACAGGGCGGTACAGGGTGGTACAGGGTGGTACACGGGGGTACAGGGGGGTACAGGGGGGTACATAGTAAAGGATGACTACATTGCAAAATAATTCAAACTTTGTGCATAGAGGCTTCAATTTTAAAAATGCACAATTAACCCAACATGTTTACACATACCGTAGCTGATAAATAATAATAATAACAACAAAAAGCAATACAATTAGTATGTACGCTCTAGGGTAAGCCGTTTAGAGAAAAAAATCTATAAAATCTATAAAATACGGACGCACACACACATGCTGGGTGCACACACACATTGCATGCATGTAATAAAACAAATGCATGTAAACTCAATTAAAGCCAGAGGTTTAGGTGAACAATATTGTGTAGAGAACTTCTACACAATTTCCTCTGTGTGTGTGTGTGTGTGTGTGTGTGTGTGTGTGCTTGCCTTGTATGTGAGTGCAGTTCCGTGATGATGGTGGTAACAGGAGGATGGAGTCATGATGATAATGACCCATCATTATGTTTACAAAGCACAAAGCCCCGTGTCTCAGAAAACGTCCACATGCTGAAGGGGGGGGGGGGGGGGGGCAAGATTAATACGGCCAACAGCAATAGGAGAGGAGCCTTCTAAATCCTCTGAACCTCATCGCGGGGCTCTACCCTAGCAGAAGATTATTACAGACTGACACAGGCTTTATTGTAACACTAAGAAACCAATCTGTTTCATTGACCGTCTCTTGTCCACAACAGACTGTTGGAAATGTCTGTTTTTAGTTTTAGTGGGTGCAGGTCACTGTCAACAATGTGGACACGCTGCTTATTACATTTAATATGAATAAACTTGCACCCACTGTGTGCATGTCAGTGAACACTGCAATTGGGCCAAAATATCAGGAAGAGACAGATTCTCTTCCATATCTACTGTACATGTACTGTATACTACAGTCATTATGGCTCCATATGTGCAATTCAAGATTTAGAAAATAAATGTTGGATATTTAAGTACTGTCTCGCAATGCCAGAAGAGCATGTCAGTGCTATAATCTTTGATGTTAAACTGGTACATGCTGATGTTGAGAACCCACTGGAAAATAATGATAATGTGCAGTCAAATTAGTGGGCTGAATAATTGTGTATAATCCCATATATATACTGCATATCTTGCACTGTAAAACAATCATCTTGTTTTATCTTTAAACTTTATCTACATTCTTGGTGCTACGGGTCTTTAATGCTTTTCCCGTCTGTTGGAACACTATATTTGTATAACCCTGTATCACTTTGGTGTTGATTCTTATGGCATCACTGCAGAACCTCCTTTTGAGTCTGGGCCAGCACACGGGTCAGCACCTGAGGGCAGCCAGGGCCTGAATAATAGATATGTTCCCAGAATCTTACTGGCTTCCCCATCACACTGCCTGGCGTCAGCACAAGTGGGAACCCTTATGTAACAACAGGGTCACTTCCGGCCTGAACACAGGCCTGGGTCTGTGTGTCTGCGGGCCTGGAGCGGGACTCTTCCAGCGGGTGCTTTCGGGGGTGACTGGCTGCTGACTCTCCCCCGGTCCTACTGGGGGATGGACTGGGCCACGGGACAACAGGACACGGCTGTGTAAAAGGAGAGATAATGAAGGGCAAAGTTCTGCTTCCTGGATCGACTTATTATTATTATTATTATTATTATTATTATTAATATTATTATTATTATTATTACATGTCACAGGGAGCCCTGTGAATTGAAGAGGCCTGGGTCTGTGGCAACCTGGGCAGTCGGGCGTTGTCTCGGCTGGCCCTCTGTAGGACAGAGAAGCCAAGGAGGGGTATGGGGTGTGTGTGTGTGTGTGTGTGGGGGGGGGATAATAGCAGCTCCCTAATCACAAGCTGACAAAAATAGAGAAAGTTGAGTGCTTTGTGGAGGATGTGTAATTTAAGAAGCAACAGAGTGCTCTGATGTGCCCATTGATCGAATGCAGGCAACCTCGCAGGCACAACACCTGGCACGCACACACAGAGCACACACACAAATAGAGAATTGATTTCCTCTCAGGTAGCCATTCACCTCCATAGACAAGGAATGTGCTTCGCTGTGCTCCATTATTAAGAGCCCACGGCCGAATAAACAGAGACACGGGGTAAACACCCCTGATCCAGTGATGCAACAGGACCGGGTCCACACATTCTGTCCAATCCTACAATCCTCTTTCCCATCAATTATCCTCTTTCATTTCTGTAACTCCTTGTCTCTCCCCTTGTTTGTTTTCCTCTCCTCTCCTCTCATCTTCTCTGCTCACCTCAATTCTCCTCTCCTTATTTTGCTCCTCCAATCCCTTCCTCACCTCTCCTCTGCTCTCCTCTGCTCTCCTCTCCTCTCCTCTCCTCTCCTCTCCTCTCCTCTCCCCTATTGCTGCACCATTAGTCTTCCCTTGTGATCCAGTCAGTTGTTACAGGCTGGCCTACAGAGTGTCATTTCATCGGTTGTCCAAAACACAGATGCAGAAATAATCTCTCAAAAGCCTTTTCCGACCTTTTCATCTGAGCTTCATGTGAGCCGCTGTAACTGCAGAGCATACAGTGCGAGCTGCAAAGAGAGACAGTTAAAAAGGCCATACTGGGCAAACAAGCTGTGTGGGTCAGTGTTTGAACCTGTCCACTCTGCCGCGTGGATGGTCTCTTAGCAAAGATAACAAGAGGGCCTGAGTGGTACATACAGTCTCAGGTGTTTTTGACCCCTGCCTGCCAAATAATGACCTCTGTCTGGTAGTTATGCCAGAGACATTATATAGAAGAGACAGAACACTTCGAGAATCCTGAATAGATCTCTATGGGAGAAGTCCGTAAGGCCAAAGATGGCGGTTGGATGCACATATCCCGCCCCTCTCCACAAAGAACCAATCGTCTGCTTTATAACGGCCGATCGAGAAACCTGTTAAGCCAATCGTATGGTTGAAATGACCTTGCACATTCGTAGTAGAAGTATAAACTGTCCGAAGTAACTGCCCGCAGGCGTTACCAAGATGACTGCATAGTGGCCAGACTTTTCTATAAGGACTTTGTATATACCCGTTACCATGTTCAACTGCGACTGAATAGGGAGAGGACAGAAGAAGGAGCATACACAGGTTGAGGTTTACATTGAAGACAGCAGCTAAAAGGTATTGCTTGTTTGGGTCATTGCAAATCCCTCTTATCTTCTTACCCAGCTGGGTACAATTTTACATTCAGACAAATAACCAGGATTACATCTGACTTAATTGAAATGCATGCTAAAGATAGATCTCATCCACCGGGAGGGTTCCCAGTGTTTGTTTTACAGTAAAGACAAAACAGGGAGGCAGTGAGTGAGTCAGCTTTCCCTGTGCCTCCTCCGGTGGACATCACATCGTCGACCTGGTTGTTATTCCCACAGGAAAAGAAATGGTTAGTATTTTTTTCTCACACAGTCAGTTGTCCTACGGGAACAGCAGCGCAAGTCAACCTCTTTAGCTTTGCCCCTGGGGCAGCATTAACAGCTATTAGTGAAATAGATTGGGAAATATATGCTCTCTTTCTTTTAGCATATTGTTTCCTCTCTTCTCTCGTCCATCTATGTATCTATTTATGTATCTATCTATGTATCTATCTATGTATCTATCTATTTTATATCTATCTTTTGGTTCACCTACTTGTATTGCCCGGTGGGTTTTGCACATCTGGATGATTACATTCTAAATAGATTGGCAGGACTGTGGCTTGGCAGTGTGACCCGACACAGGCAGTTATATGGGGTTATCGCAGGGAGGCTGCTGATTGTATTTGCAACAGGTTTAATTAGAGAGTGTAAACACTCGGTGCCGTGACCCCTGATTACATCAAGTGTTGTCACGCCGCCGCCTCGCTCTAGGTGGGGCACCTGCCAGGGCCCCGGCCCTCATTTATTAGGGCCGTGGTCTTACTGTAAACCACGGCCTGTTATTAAGCGATGGACGAATGAGACGTGCTGGGATTACGGTAAGTGTTTTCACACTAGCTTCTGGCAAGTCCTGCTGGGCCTTCCCGACGTCACACACAGCTGGTGGACGTGGATGTTGCACGTGCTGCTGATCACGTTTAACTCTGAGGGGTAACGTCACCATGGAAACCAACAGCAGCGAAGACAGAGGCTTCAAAGTTCAGTGGTAGATTTGGCTCGGGGGCCCTCAGGCGTGATGCAATCACTTTCCTTAGATTTGACGGCGTAAAGGGATACAGCGAGGAAAGAGACATGACCCCCGATTGGCTAAACACCTCACTTAGCTACTGTTACCTATACCTTGGCATCATTGTGCTATTTATTTACAACAAATACGTTATTATATATTATGTCATTAGTTAAACAGGGGGCAAACAGTTTGGACATTCAAGATACAAACTATCAATAATCTCACAATGGGATAATGTTACTGTAAAGCCCAGAAACCAAAAAATCTCAAACCGGAAAAGAATATAAGAGCAGACTGTGGTAGAAGGTAAAACGTGGAAACTAATGCACCGTGAACAGCAGTGATACGGGCTCAGCTGTCCGGCCGCACCCGGCTGTGTGTGTCGTGTAAGTCACTGTGAGGCTCGCTCACAGAACCCCCCCCCCCCCAATGTTTACTATGCATTTAGAGAGAGCAGGTGGCACGTACAGGACAGCAGGCTCGTGTCCACATCACATCCTTTATATTTGTGCGATCAGGCTGCACAGTGTAAACGCAGTGGTGGCACAATGGAACACGGCTAATGACTTTGGAGGTTGTTCAGTCCGTTGTAATTCTATGCGTAGTGGCTGGAGAAATATGATAAGGTCTTCTGAGGCTAATACGGAAATGGATGATTCTGCAAGGTGCTGATTATTGGCGGTACGGCCACAGAGATATGGCCTCTAAATACCCTCCAACCGAAGCTGACACCACTCGCTGATTAATAAGTCGCAGTGATGGCGACGTTAGAAAGCGTTTGCCTTGTGCCTTGGCAGACAGCTCTGTACCAAAAGATATTCTGTCTCATTCGTACTCCCACATTTTCCAGTGGCAGCGGCTGCATTGGGCCCAGGGTATTTCTTGGTGCCTCACTGTGTTCACTGACAAGCACTGATACTCTGGATGTGCCAAGCCGTTCCCAGAGTCAGTGTCCTCCCTATCTGAGCGGGTGGATGGGAGGGCAAAATAATGCAAGGCCACCGCAGACGTGCGTGCCATGAACGCGGGGCCACGGGCAGTTGCCAGGCAACACTATCCCTATCGTAGCAGGAAGTGGAGTCGCGTGGAATATTAATCACTTTGAGCTGCAGTTCACAAGAGTCTCTGTTTGTGTCTGCAAGGCTAGTCAGACAGACAAGCGGTCTTACATAACAGTGACTCTTTTTGATTGCAGCCCAAAGACAAGCCCCAGTCTGGTGTCATAGTAGGAACTTGTATCGGGTGTATTTGGACATTATTCTGTGTATTCCAATTCCAATATACCCCCTCCTCTCTTCTCCTGGTCACTATGGGTTTGACCATTACAACTCAATAGAGCAGGCCAGGCCACGGGGCCTCTTGGTGAAAGAAGGAACAGGCTTGGGAACAGCGGATACGTTTGTGTGAACGCAGTTGGTGTCGGTGGCAAGGCTTATACTGCAGTGGCTCTGTGTTTCAAAAAGCAGCATGCAGGCAGATATTCATAATTTTAAAAAACTTGACAAAGCCATCCATACACACAGACCTAAACAGGTAAACACATTAGGTGTAGTGAACTGACTTGGCACAGTAAAGACTTGGCGTGTGAGCTGCGCTGCTCCAGCTCCTGGAGCTTATAGCTACCCGCAGCAGAGTGACATAAGTGGGCCGTGATTCAAGTTAAAAGACACAGTCGTCCACAGACCACAACATGATGCACTGCTGTGAATATTGCGCTGTAAAACCCCTCAACGGTTCCAGGGACCAATCAACAACGAAATACCAATGGAGCGGGAGTCTGCGCTGTTGAGAATGTGCAAAGCAATGGCAACTAACTGAGCTGTTGACCGCAGAAACTACGTTATTAGAAGATCCAAACGCTAAAGCATTTTGTCAGTCAAACTATAGTAACATATACAGCTAATACAGCACCGCTTAAGGTTCAGAGCTGGTTACATCGGCTGTTACAGTAGTCCAAACCCACTTGAAAAAGTAGCCTACAGGTCAAAAAGGAGTGATATTAAATAAGATTGTTAACCTATATTGACCATTGGCTACTGTACAGTAGTCTATATTAAACTTAAATAACCTACCTGTTGTAAATAATAAAATGGATATTCTCATAACTGTCACTAAACAGCGGCCTACTGTATAGCCCTGAATGCCTCAGCAATCTAGGTATCCTACTCTATCATTTATATCAAAGTTGCCAGTCAGAGCTGCGCCCATCTCACTCAACGAGCGCTGCTGCAGCTCATTGGTGGCCTGCACCTCTACCTTCGACTATCACGGCTTTGAACATCGCTCACGTTGCAGCGGCAGAGACATGCTAAACTGCTATAGCGTGTTGGGAAACTGTTAGGAACCCACAGGCAATGTGGTCCGAGAGGCACTTTGTGTCTGATGACTAGACATGCGACGAGTGATGAGCCGGACATGCTCAAACGCGCCGGTTCTCCGCAGAAGACGATAGAGGCTGCATGTCTGCCCGTGAGAAGGACCGAATTAATAGGTCATCCCCGGTCTTATGGGTGAGTGGCACTAGGTTTAAGGACTTGTGTTGTGTCTGTGCTTTACGTAACCGTTATTTTTTTTTACGTACATTTGGAACGGTTATTAGATTCCGCGTGGAGCAGTGGATTATTTGGCAAAGATTTCTCCTGTGCTCTCCTCCCGCACTGCATCCGTTGTCTCTTACAGTATACCGCATACGCTTTGGCTGTTTATATGCTTCAATTTGTAAACAGCAGCAGTTTTAATGATAGCTTATCGATGGTTCATGTATTTTGACTTGAGGTAAGGTGCTTGGCGTCTTCATCGCCCATTTTCACGAAGTGGTCATGTTTACGAAGAGAATGGTGCATTGCTACATTTGCATATCTCTTCCAGAAACTGGCGTGTCAATATTGGCACGGGAAAATCACTACATTTTACGTACATTATAAAAAAATATTTACAAAATATAACGTTATGCAGTGCGTGTCAGTGTGCGTGCGTGTGTTTTTGCGTGTATGTGAGAAGAGACGGAGAAGGTGAGGTTACAGTCGGGAATGGATGCGCATGGGCTAGCATGTGTTTGTATTTATTTTTGTGAGACCAGCACAGTGTGATACAGGGGAAGTTTGTCAGTGTAAGTAGGCGAGAGAAGGGGGTGGAGCGTTACGGATCTACATAGGGTGTAGGGCTTTTTATATGCGTGTCCAGTGCATGTAACGGGAGTTGATTCTATCCAATGGCCATGCTTATTTGCCCCCCACACTTTTTCTTTCTCTACAGCCTTCTATTAGCAATGCCTGGGAATCCTCCTGCTGTTCCGTGCTGCATGCTGAGAGCCGGAGAATAGAGGACTTCTCCTGGAATTAGACCAACCGCTAGCATGTCACAACTTCCCAGCCTGTTGGAAACATCACCCCGGTGGAGGAACTGCATGAGATGGGCGGTCTTGCTCACTTTCTGCACAGCTCTCCCCCAGCTTCCCGGGGTGTCGGGATCCACATTCAGCTGTCACAAAACCTGCATCTGTGCTTCAAACATAGTGAGCTGCTCCAAGATGAATCTGACAATGGTCCCCACGGGCCTGCCGCTGTATACTGTGGTGTTGGATCTCAGCTACAACGACATCACGCGGCTCCGAGCAGAATGGACGCCGGTCAAGCTGCTGAAGCTCCACAATCTCCTGCTCAGCCACAACAGGCTCCACTTTCTCTCCTCGGAGGCTTTCATATATGTCCGGCACCTGCGCTACTTAGACCTGTCCTCCAACAGTCTTCGGCAGCTGGACGAGTTCATCTTCGAGCCCCTGGTCAACCTGGAGGTGCTTCTGCTCTACAACAACCACATCTCCCAGATCGACCGCACCGCTTTCCTGGGCACGGTCAACCTGCAGAAGCTCTACCTTAGCCAGAACCAGATCTCCCGCTTCCCCTTGGAGCTGGTCAAGGAAAAATCTCGCCTGGAGAAACTCAGCCTTCTGGATGTCTCCTCCAATAAAATAAAGGTTTTTCCCATTGCCGAGCTCCAGGCGCTGCCTGCCTGGATTAAGAACGGCCTTTACTTCCACAACAACCCCCTGCTGTGTGACTGTACACTCTACAGTCTCCTGGCTCACTGGCACATCCGAAAGCTCATCTCTGCCCTGGACTTCAAGGACGACTACAAATGTTTCTTGCCCGGTCCCCAGAAAACCCAAGTGGGTGTTTTTGATCTCAACAGCGAATACATGAACTGCAGCACATTCAGTGAGGCGGACGAGGAGGCTTTCCTTAAGCAAACGCTGGTTCTCAGCTGTGACACCACACACAGGGACATGATAAAGACCTGGGTGACGCCCAACAACGTGGCGGTGATGCCAGGAAGCAACCAAACCACCAAGGTCCTGTCGGATGGGAGTCTCCAGATCAGTCCGGTGAGGTCTGAAGACTCAGGGACCTACACTTGCTTCGCGGTGAGCGAGGCCCTCAACGAGACACTGTACGTGGTGTTGAAGGTGCACAACTTCACCATGAACGGGGGAGGGGAGACCCTAAACACCGGTTACACCACCTTGGTAGGCTGCCTGGCCAGCGTGGTACTGGTGCTCATCTACCTCTACCTGACGCCCTGCCGCTGCTTCTGCTGCCCCAGCAAGGGCAAGAACCATGGCGAGGACAGCATCCACTCCTCCATGCTCAGCGTGACACCCACTGGCGAGGACCCCCCGGCCCTCAAGGCCGATCTTGACAGGCACGTGGCCTTCATAGACTCCAAGGACCTGCAGGGCCAGAACGGCAAGCTCAACCCCAATGAGAACGAGGACACCGATGAGCTGAACGAGGAGTCCGGCTCTCTGGTGAAGGGAAAGAGGAAGAAGTCGGTGGCCGAGTCCATCAGCTCTGTCTTCTCGGACACGCCCATGGTAGTCTGAGGTGGGACGGGCTTTAGTACCTGAACTATGACTATGACTGACCTTGTGGGTAAGAAGAGCGTGGAAATGGCCGTCTACAGCTGTAGGTGACTCGACAGGAATATTAAGTTTAAGTGGTATTGAAGTTTAGTTAAACCCTTGACTGTATAGCTTTCTTACCTAAATATCTACACGCTAACATTTTGGATAAAATGTTCCATTTGGTCGCTTTATTTAGTGACCCGAACCTTTGTTTTTACGTCAGTCATTGTGTTGCATTCTTCTAATGCCTCTACCACGCTGGTGAAAGTGTTCCCTGGTGTGTTTTGACAAGATTACTGAGGGGGCAGGATAGTCTAGTGGTCTAGGTGTTGGACTCCCAGCCAGAAGGCTGTAGGTTCAAGCCCCAGAGTTGGACTACCTGTACGCATCCTTGAGCAAGGTGCTTAACCCCTATCTGCTCCGTGTAATAGCACCAGGTAATTGTAAGTCACTTTGGATGCTAAATCTGCACATCTGCTAAATGAACTAATTCTAATTAGTGAGACCAATTAATCTTGCTTCAGTTTATGCAACCTTGACCAAGGTCAGAGACACAGGTTGAGATACAACAAAAACTTTAATATGATTTAATTGATTGATTGATATGATTTAATACAGCTTCCAAATGGAATACTTCATCCAGAGCATCAGTGTGTGGATTCATGTTGAGGCAAAGGAAGGTATAGGGTCAAGGACTTAGCTTAGGTTCAGTAACACTTTGACCTTCTTGAAACTTTCCAGCATTTGAATTTGTAGCACTTAAATATTTATACTGTGAAAGCCTGGCAGTGTGCGTGGACTGTGAAAACTACTCTCCATGGGTGTAAAAGTTAGAGGTTGCATTGTTGAATATCAGTACTCAGGAAGCAATATAACAAGACTGCTAACGTGAGTAAATATTTAACTAGATGCACATTTTTAGTAGTAGATTTGGAAATGGAAAATACACTTTCAGTATATTCAAACGAGCATGAGAATTGTGTGATAATTATATTTATTACTAGGACTAAACATGATTATGTATGCATTAGAGCATAATTATATTTACCCCTCCTATGCCAACCTAGGAATAAACAGACAGACCTTTATCACTGGGCTATTAATAGCCATACTTATTCAAGTGTAGTCCATAGAGGAACAGCATGCAATAAGCAAACTCATTAGACCCCAATCTTAGAGGACCCATGTAAGTGGGACAAAGGTATTGTAGAGCTCCCTCTGCTGGATAAGGAGTCTTATTGTCATATTGCTAATAACAGACCACAGTTAGTGAGTTTCATGACTGACATGTATTCAGAGTCACAGTTAGGTCTAGTTTGTGACATCTAGGTCAAGCCTCATGACATATCTTTTACTTTCTTGTATTCATACCATCTATTATTGCTATAACAGTAAGAATTTTCCCTCCTTCGATGTTAAGGGATGTATTTACATAGATGTATGTTGTTGAACAAGTAACCAACACTAGGCAGATAATTGCTCATAACCAATTATTCATCCAGATTCTTGGCTATTATTACACAACTTTAGGATAACTTAAAAAAGTGGATAAAACACTTACGCCGAGCAAGAAACCGAGGGATGTGTCCAGTTAATTAACTTTGGAAGTAGGGAAGAACGCTGTATATTGGAGATGTTACAGTAGCTTGTTGTACAAATGGTGCACTTACTGATGGATTTGCCACTTGGGTTTGACTACGCCTCTTGGCCAACCCATAGTATTAGTTTTTCTTAACTGTGTCACAGGGAAGTGTAATAACTAGCCAGTGCTATTTTTTACTTCTTCTATTTAAAACGTGCACCTTACACAAATGCCTGATATGTTATAATGTTTGTTATTTATATATAAAAATGTCATCTGTCCTGGTGTGTTGGCATCTGGCATGTATTAAATTCAATCAAATGTTCTTTAACCATTTTGCTCGAATGGACAACTGTCAATGAATCAATGATTTAGGACATAGCTTTAATGTGATATAGATTGTGCAACAAGTAAATATAGAGTGAAAATTGCCAGATTACATAACGGGTAACCACCTGGGTTCCCTCTGTAGCTGAGGCCCATGAATAATATTCCCGTGGCCGTACAGTTTATGAAACTGACATCACAGGTGATTTATTGTTTGTCAGAAGATAATAGTAATATCCCAGTGATATAGTGGCTTTTATTAGCAGAACATCCTCCCAGACATTTATAAATGCCAAATGTATGATTGTTTACCGCTGTGCAAACTGAATTAGTTTTAAAGTTTTAAAAAAAGTCTTAATTTTTAAGACTTAAGTCTTAAGTCTTAAAAAAATAAATTAAAATGATTTCATTAGATTAGGTGCAGGTTTCATGGCTACCTGTGATTAAATGCTAATTGGACCTTTTGATGGGATGATGCTTTCTTCTGCCTTGCTTTCAGCCTCTGTGAGCAAGCAGCGATTGGCACTGCTATCATGAGTCACAGCAACACAAAACCTCTCTGGCTCCCTGTAGACTGACAGCCACTGTTCAGTTGTCATAATGACAAGGCCTCCCTTAAATTCAAAAGCAATGCCCTTTAAGTAGCCTGTAATTTGTTTATAAGGGAAATGCCTGGAGCGCCACAAGAACATTTGTTTTCTTATTTACTCAACCATTCAGAGCACAATGATTCCTGCTTTCAAAGGTTTCCGTATAAACAACACAAATCAAGGAATTTTATTAATTTAATTATTAAATCTATTCATTTGATGTGGTTCTGATGTGGTCCCCTTAGATTATTTTCATATGTATGCATTATGGATTCAACCTTATTTTCGGTGAGAGCGTAACATGTTCTGGGATTGATGGACTGTGCACAGCTACTGTATGTGAACATCGCAGTTTCTCCTACGTGGGTGAGAAAAGGAAGTCACACTTATCAGAGAGGCGCCGTTGCGTGAACCATTCCTCTCATACACCCGGGAATCAGGTAGAGAAATACAAACGACTAAAAGTACAAGACAATGCAATATGGTATTAAAATAGCAACATTTTGTCTCCATAATGACAATAGCTTCTTTGGCAAACAGTAACCGACCAGTGGGCTAGTGTGAGATGTGAGCCGTTATGTTTGCTATCAATTAGCAGCTTGGGGTTATTTGTACTTTCACCCATTTCTCTCACAGTAGGATCATAATGGGTTTTCCATTAGTCCAAGTCCCCAAGGTCTTACCATTCTAGCAGCCTATCAGGGTAGTAAATGTCACTCACATTAGTTGAAACAGATAATAGCTTGTAAAAAATATATCATGGACAGAGATGGTGGATTTAAATGCAGCGTGCATCTAATTTAGAGATCCCCGTGGAGAAACATGTGTTTGCTCTGCAGTAACCCAATCAGGCTAGAATCTGGCTAATGGACACTCTTTCCCACTGACCTGCCACTCAAACTACAAGAAGCAGCAGTTCTGTGTAGAGAATTACCAAGTGCTGTTGTGGAAGAAATGGGTTTAGAATCTCAGCAAATTTGCCTATATACTGTATATGTGTTAATCCTCACTTTTCTGTGTTCAGTTTGATGGTTTGTGTACTGCTGTGTTCTACCAATGTATTAAATGTATTCTTGTACAGTCCAATGTTCATCATTTGGCATTTTGTCTGCAGGTGTGCTACTGTCAGTTGTTTCAGTGTTAACCCCTAGTCTTAATATAAATGTGTTTTTCTAAGTAGGGAGGGTGTTTTTATTAGAAAGATTCATTATTTTATGTTTAATTCTGCTGAATTGTTTTGACCGATTCATTAAAGATGGCCTTTGAGGAATATGTAATTGATTCTCGTTTCATATCAAAATCATTGATATTAAATGTGTAAAGGGAAGTTATGTTACAGCCACCAGTGATGTCAATGGCAAGTGACTTTACCAGTGGTCTGTGTTGATGGTGTTGAACATGTTGCCTGCCTATAGGACAGAAGAAGGGGAGTTGTATTATACAGGTTCTTTCATAAATACTGTAGTTCATGGCCATAAACAAATGTTTATAATGTTTATGTGACTATTCACCACAGACTTTTCATGTCTTATTTTCCAAACCGGCATGCTAGCAATGACCTGTTCTCCCATAAGATCACAATGCTTAGCCTATAATTCACAAAAATGAGAGAAAAACTTTGCAGAGCTTGGTAGCAAATGGGAAAGGTGTCACAGAACCACAGTGTGTAAGCCATCTTCACAGATTAGGTGACCCATTTCTGCCATAGAACTCAAGATGTGCCGGTTAAATGGCTTTGCATGGTTTGAAGAGCTTCTATGACTGCTGGGAAAGTGTAATCTAATAAGAGATATTGTAGAGAATACAATCACATATAGTTTGATTTAATAAAAGATTAGTGTTTTACATCTTGTGATTCCTTCTTTCCATTCTTTATTTTTTTTACTCACTTTCACAGTATAAAATAGCAGAAACAACACACACCTCACCAATTGTAATGTAGGTCTCTCCACCTTAGAAAAGTTATAGGTTTCTGTTTGGGTCTTTATGATTTCAAGAACAAAAAACAACATTGTATTTTAGCGACTATATTTAATGATTTATCTAATACATAAATATCCGTTTACAATGTGTACTTTGAGATGTTCTGAGCTCACATACTGTAGATAACCAACTGAATGCCAAAGTCATAACAGACAGACAGTGTTCAGGTTGGTAGTAATTCCATTCATGGTTTTTGCTTTCTAGCCTATAAATTCTGCTTTAACATGGGAGGTCTATGACGCAGGACAGCTTACTAATTTTTATTACCACATAAGTGATTTTAAGTACACTTACTATGGAAAGAAATGGATGGCTAGCTTTGCTTGCTCTGACAAGCAGTGATGTTTGATACCATTTAGTGGTGAAATGATGAAATGTGCTGTACAAACATTAGCATTGCGCTAGTGTTTTCAAAGCCATGAATACAAGTAATGTAAAAAAACACTAAATATATTGCAAATAGTTTTTTTTATTCTATTTGCACATACATATAATGTAAAACAGATTCAAAGATCATGCATTACTAACAAATGTAAACAAAAAATAATTCTATATAAATCTCTTGTTGGTGGTTACTTTCACTATAGTGACAACCTTGTTAAAATTTAAGGATGAAATAAAAATAAGGATGAAATCAACATTTTGTCTTCTACCACCAGATGGCAGTGTCTCATACAAACGAAGAGAAACAGACCGCTAGTTAAAATTTTAAACTAGTTGAAAGTAATGAAAAGCATCTTCACTCCCTGACTCCAATTTGAATTTCACATTTCACGAATACATTAAAACCCCATAATATGTCTTGACTTGAAGAAATAATTCTATGTTATTTTATGAATTCTAAGATCTAACCTAACCCTGGAGAAGTGCACATCAAGAATTCAATGGTTTTTAACTCATTACCTATAAAATTACATTTCATTTTAGCAGCGCAACAGGTAGTTTGAGGTATTTATGTTCATTCACAACTAGTTCACGTACAAAAATAGTGACAAGCATCGCAATAATTATAAACAGTCATATCAGATGGCTTGTCCACGGAGACAAATACACATCCACACACAAGCACGTACGCTCTGCTGGCAGCAGCTGTAGTCAGTAGAAGGCTCCTTACCCAGATGGTCTTTTCAAGGCAAGCCTCTTGTTGGAGCCGTTTTGGCTGCCAAATATGAAAAACAATTGTTACTACAATGGTACATTTGTTCAGGGAAAGACTAAACACTCTAAACAGGACGTGGTACATTGCAATAAATGCATCTTAGGCTGATAAAGGTAAATCCATGTTCTACAGAAACAAGGAATTGGAATCGCAGTTCAGCCGGCTTTAGCTAGCGATAGCATGCCCCCACTCACTATTTAGGGGTCCATGCTCTTCTCCGGGCCACACGCCAGCACGCTTCCCATGTTCTTTCCAGGAGAAAAGGCTGGAATGGGGCTGGGGGGCCAAGCAGTGGGACTTGGACAGCGCAGGGCTAAGTGGCGGGGTGCCACTGGCCTTTCGCTTCTGGGCCAGCGCCCGGTGGTCGTAGCCCATCGCTCCCCGCTGAGCCCCTGAGGACCTCCCTCGGCTGCGGGGGGGAAGGGCATGGTAAGGCGAGGGCGAGGCTCGCCCCGATGGCGGCTGCAGTGGCCGAGGCAGGCATGGCTTCTTTCCCAGCGAAACGGCACCGTTGATTGGTCCCTTAGACAAAGGGGTGGGGCAGATCTTAGCGGGGGAGTGCGGCTGGCCCTTCTCGTGGAGGGGGAGGTCCCTGATGCACTTGGAAGACGACACCTTGCCGTCGCTGCATGGCAGCTTGGTGTCTTTCTGCGAGCGCCTTGTGAGCTCCAGCTCCTGCAGGCGAGCCTTGCTGGGTCTCCCCACCGGGTTGCGGGGCCGGCCTGGCTCCAGGCTGGCGGAGGGTTGCTTGTTCCTGGGAGGCCCGTGCTGACTGCTCCTGGGCTCTGACTGTCCTGAGGGGGGGAAGTTGGAGCAGCCCGTGCCGCCTCTAGCTGAGGCCCTGACAGAGGTTTTATTATGTGACCCGAGACCGGTTGACACTTGAGATATTTTCCTATAAGTGAAAGCAAAACACGAATGAATAAAAAAACACCTATAAAGTCAACTGTAAACACATTGTAAAACTGTAAATGTCATTAGATTAATATTTGGGTTAAAGCAAGCGAGCATAATAGTAGTATAAAATAGTAGTATATAGTACTATAATAGTAGTATAAAAATAGCTTGATGTGGCATGGCTTCCTCCACATTGACTCTACAGTGTAACTGCCTTAGTCAATATTAGCATGTCACCTAGATAGCTAAATCACCAAGGGCTATATTATCTTGGCCTCCAGTGAGGCCTCTGTGTGATGTTCAAGCACCGACGGGGAACACTTACTTCCACAGTTGAGCACTGACGTGATGTTCCATCATGGCACTGAGGGCAAACCGCAGACGATGCAGCCGCCGGTCGAAGGTGAAGATACTACAGCCCAAGGTGTGGCTTCCAAAAGTGCATATCTAGAAGAAGAAGAAAAATGGACGACGAAATAACTTTAGTTAAACTTCTTGAGATAAATCAGCTAATATTCAAAACGGCCCCCATGTTAATTGTCGAATCTTCCTTTAATCTGCTCCTGGTTGATTTATCACTAATTCATCGCTGTATTCTGTATGCTCACGCCATGAGGTTTGGGGTGCCAGGCGGAGGTAGGAAAGGCCTCCACCCGTTCCTCTTCATCACTCTCCTCGCTAGATGGCGGGTTCTGGTTGAAGGAGTACAGCGACTGTAACTCCACATCCACAGCACCGTCGCCTCCCCCCTTCGGAGCGCTTTCAGACATCTCCCCGGGTCTGCAATCAGGCCTGCAAAATAAAGGAATGCTGCTTATACTAATATTAGTATATACACACCCTCCTCCTTTCCACATTTACATTTACAGCATTTAGCAGACGCTTTTATCCAAAGCGACTTACAATTAGCACATTTGTCAACAGTTGAACCGG
>JAOEHI010040196.1:1322-22125 GCA_025447815.1 Percopsis transmontana
GGTTAGCAGGCAGCACATCGGAGCACCGGCTTCAGGTCAGGAGGTACGTCGTGTTGAGCAACTGAGACGCGTTTTGATTTTTACCGTTATTGACCGTTAATGGATCATGCCTAATCATGCCTAATGTTATGTGCGTAAAGTGTCTCGCGCCTCTCGAACAAGTCACGGCAATGGGCGCTTTACATTTTCTTCCCAAGTGCCATTATAAATGTTGAAGTGACAAAGCGGATAAGCAGTTATATTGTCACTTGACACATATGTCCCGTACACCTGCCGAATTTATTTGCATATGGCTGTACATTTTGGACATTTTACACAAAAAGCTATTCTACAATTTCGTTTTCTCCCTTTTTTTCTCTTTAGTGTTTTCACCCCATCCATCCTTCCTTCCCTCTACCCCTGAGGTGACCTCTGGCAACAAAGTGACACAGAAGGCACAGACAGGATTGTCATTGAACAAAGCCTCTGGGAATTAATTGTCCTGGTGTCATGGCTGCCATTGACCTGCAGCGTGGGCTGGAACACGGAGCCCGGGGCTGGGGACAAGACAGAGCAGAGCTCTTGGACAGCTTTGACTCTGAGATGCAGGAATGGGAGGACCAGCTTCAGGACATGCAGAGAAAAATAGAAGAGGTGAGGTCACACCAGACCAGCCTGAGACGAGGCTAGCGTTCCGTTAAGCAGCTTAGTATCAAGTTGATCTTTACTCTTTTGAATGCCAGTGTGTCAATGATGCCTTGGGCACATATCCAAACTAAGGCCTTTGTCACAATTGGACACGGCACTCTGGCCTCCCATTAACCATTATTAACATGTATTAATGTTTACTAATTGATATGCATTTACTAATGTTTATGGAATAAAATAGCTCGTCACCACAGAATCACTGTCTCATTTCTAACAGGTTGGAAGTGACTCAAATACTAAACTGTTTTGTCCCACAGATGTGATGCTGGAGTGTGTGAATATGTTAATAGGTTTGTTATAGGTTAATAATCCCCTTCCTAGCCCCAAGAGAGGAGTTTAATTGATTTAAATGGTGTTATGTGACTGTATGTGTGTGTGTATATGTGTATATGTGTATATATGTATGTGTATATATATATATATGTATATATAGTAAATATGTATGTGCATGTGCTTTTCCATAATAAGCTTTTGGCAGCTCGTTCTTTGACCTCATGGTCCGCTGCAGAGCTTGTTAACATTTGTCTGATACAGACAAATGTTAACAAGCTAATTAAACTGCGATGAGCTGAGACACACACAAAAAATGTCTACACATGCACGCTCTTACACATGCACTGTGAAAGAGGACACTGATGAAAGCATTAGACTATGAAGGGAAAGGGGAAACTCACAGGCATGCAAGAGGAATACCATGTGCCCATCATGAATAGGACAGGTTGTGCAACAATTTGGATATAATTATCACGGCTGCCTGTTGTGTCAACATGGACCACGTTGCACATGCGTGAAACTACATACATAATTTTGTACAACTTACTATCTTTTATCGATGCTATCAAGGAAAGTGGTGTTTATTGTTCTGTCAATTCTTACATTGTAGCTCTACAATGAAGTCCAGGCTCGCAGAGGAGGAAGTGATGTCACTGCTGACAGCGGTAAAAACGGCAGAGAGACGGAGTTTGGCCCGGCCCACAGTGGAAATGGCTTTTTTAATGTTCCCGATCATCTCAGCAACGGCAACAAGGACCATCCTGTGGCTGTTAGCATGCCAAAATACTATGGCAACGGCTATACCTACGTCGCCAAAAGCTACAGCTGCCCTGCAAGTCGTCAGAACGGCTATGGTTATTACCAAACCAGTGGAGTGTCAGAGATTGGAGACTTATTGGAGGATTATTTGGGCCAGGGAAAGGAAATGAAGAAGAAGAACAATGGATCTCGACATGTGGTGAGTAAAAGCATGGTGGGTTCTTTTGGCATTTGCTGATTCAAGGAAATTAGATAGGCGTATGTGAGCTGACCGATAGCAGAGTCACCAGCGTATTGATTACACCTAGATGGTTCCTGCAAGTCTGGAAGACTTACCAGATAACATCTTCTGTCAGATACTTTCACCAATTCTAAGAAACCATTCAATAAAAGCCTAGATTCATTATGACATTCCATGCGTTATTTCTCCTCTGTCCCTTAGCACTTCAACGAGAATATTAAAGTGAGCCAGGATGTTTCTGCATTCGAGAATGGGGTCAACAAACAGCCTGAAAATGACAGGTACTGAATGTGACCTTTAAAATAAGCCATGCAGTGGTTAGGATAGGCACATATAATATCATATGAAAGGATATATGTGAAATATAGTTGAATCTTGTGTTTACTTTGGTTTTGTTTCCTTCAGGACTCGTCCAGAGCAGTGTGCGGGCAGCTTTGAGGAAGTTGAAAACAGAAAGAACCGAGTGCCACAATTAAAGAGTTCCCCGTACAGGGAAAGCTCCCCTAACAAAGAAAACACCAGCGCAAAGCCCCCTTATAAACAAAGAGATAGCCCCTCTGTACCCCCCCGCTCAATGTCCCAAGCCCCAAATGTCTCCCATGAGTCTCCTGCCCTGGACAGGAAGTCCTTCACCCCAGTGGTGCTGGTGGACAGGAAGTGTAACAGCCCGTCTGTCCTCCGCAAGTTTGGCGCCATGCTTCAGGAAAACGAGGGTAAAATGCTCACTGACACCGGGGTGATGACCCACCAGGGACTGGCTCCAGAGCCCAAGTGTCCCACCCCCGGCTGTCAACGCAGGGCACTCGGGGGCGGCTCGGCCGCCGGCAGGGCGCCAGTGCGTGTGCCTACCCAGAAATGCCAGGCAGAGTCCGACGTGCTGACAGCAGAGACAGGGGCCGGCCAAGAATGGGGCTTATCGTTAGACTCTGCCAGGCACAACCACACGGACCAGCGAGGCTATAGCTACCCCAAAGGGCCACAGCCCAGTCCCCAGCAGGCCCACAGGAAGGTGGAGGGCAGCACCAGGCCCAGACCCAGGGCCAACAGTGTGGCAGACAAGGGGCTGGGTCAAGGGGACAGGTCCAGGAAGCCTGCACCCCAGGACTACACAGCTTTAGGTGGATCCTCCAGGGCTCAGAGGACCCAGAGGGCTGGGTTGCCAGGTCAGGCCGGGTTGCCGGGCCTGGCAGGGAGGGACGATGGACTTATTGAGCTGCTTGACATGCTCGACATTCAGCATGAATACAGCTCCGGCCCCAGAGCTGGACACACACCTTACAGACTGGACACACAACAGGTGAATTATACACAAAAAGCACCTTTTGCACCTTTTAACAAATGAAGACAAACAATATTCTATTTTATAATCTTTATTAAGAGCTTTAAAACCCCCAATATATAAAAAAAATGAATAAAACAAACATGCAGAGTCAATAACTCCCTCTAACATCTTCAGGTAAACCTGTCTGAGTCGTCCCTGGCATCGCCTCAGAACAGCTTTTCCCGTCCCGCCCGGCCAGCCAACCAGCGACCTCCTTCCAGATGGGCATGCCGCACCGCTGCGAACAGCATCAACGCCCCCTCTGGTCCAATGTATCGCCCCCCAAGTCCCCTGGCTCGCCCACCCAGCCCCATGACACGAAGCCCCAATCCTGCCCTGAAGCACAAGTCTCCCATTTCCTATTCGCTTCACACTGAAACTGTCATCATGTGATTTCACTCTCCCCAAAGCCTACTCCCTACTTCTGCTGTCACTTCCCCTGAAAAATCCCTCCCGTGTCCGCACTGACCCATGTAAATAGTAAAAGACTCTATAAGAACAAGTGCTTTAATTATTTTCTATTAAAAAAAAAAATGTGTGTGTATATATATATATATATATATAGTTTTTTTTTTTTTTTCCACTTAATCTAAATATGCTGTGTTCAAGAGAAACATCATCTAAAACATTCTCCAGTGTTACTGTGGCTTTTTCGGTCACCTGTGCTTTATTTCATTTACTGCTTTTTTGTTTGTTTTTTGTTTTGTTTGAAAGTTTAAGTGGACTTGTTTAATGAGATTTGGCATGCCGCCCTAATATGAGGGTGCATGTTTCTGAATTTAACCTAATCCTTATGGTGGCCATTTTGACACAAAGACAACATGACCACCAGTAGGAACAAAGTGGCACCTGTGCCTCTGGGAGCATACTAACTATCTAAAGTGTGTCTTTATGTATCATATTGTCAAAGTTAATGTATTTATTATGTTGGACAGTAAGACATTACTACAACAGGCCTTTAATGTATATATTTTTTCTTGATAATAAACATGACAGTGCTTTGCGATAAAGAGTCTCTGTTCTGTCATTGAAATGCATTGTTTGACAAAAGTCAGGTCATATTTCTGGGGTGGCTGATGATTTAGTGCATGTCATACCTATGGACATCTGATAACACCAGCTCTCTGCATTCCAAACCAACAGATGAGTAGCATTTCACATGTTTGCTTAAGCAATGTCAGCACTGGTGCACGTAAAACTAGCTATGCCTAGTTACTCGCCTCACCAAACACACATACTGGTTTACTTATGCTTTAATAACTTTAGTTAAATTTCAAATTACATGTTAAACATTCTCTGCTTGGCTGAATTTGAAGATAAACCAATTGTGTTGCAGCGCCACCAGAAATTCTTACACCAGCTCACAGTTCATGTTCTGAAACACAACTGACAAGGGTGTGTAACAGGTAGAGAACAGTGTGAGATCTATTTTCATAGCCCGTGGTTCTCACCTCTATTAACAACCCCTGGCACCTCATCTGCTGCGCTTTAGCAGTAAAGTTGTGCAAACATTCACTAGCCTATTCTTCACACATATTACCTTGAAGATAGTTACAGTATTTTCAAATGATTTACACATAGCAAAATACCCTTATTCACACAGTAATACTCCTGCCGAGGAGGTACTGTAGCTGTGAAATGACGCATACGGGGCTGTGTGGGCGTATGGAAGTCCCTTGGCCCCTCGGTGCTTCAGCGCTGTCACCCAACCTCTCAGTGCTATGTGGAACCTCAGACACAAATAGCAAGCGTGACGTTGTTTTGGTGCCAGAAATCTTAGCCTGCTGTCCACGGCGTCCATAAATAAAGACTATATGTGTGTGTCTCCTCTATCTTGCGTTTCCTTTTTTCTCTGTAATAATCACTATCTCTAACTTTACAATCAAAATAATTTCCAAATAAATGCCAAAATGATAATATATGTCCCCATTTTTCTTGTTTTTGTCTACTTTCTAAAGACACCAGGACTTACTCATTAGGAAGTACTCATTAAATCCCTCTCCTACTATATATATATATCTTAACAATTAACATATTTTGACTGTAATTTCACATTATTTCTGCTTTCAACAATTGCGTTAGCTCTCAGGCTCTGACCCTCTTCTCTCTCCTTCTCTCGCTCTTGTCCTCTCTCCCAGGGTGTAAGTGTGAGTAAAAGTGAGCCTAACTTACAGGCTAGCACCTCATTGGCCTGCACAGGGGTATTTTAACAAGAGTTCCTGCTGGCTATCAATCTGGGCCCTAATCAGCCCCCTCTGCTGGTCCTGACAAGGCTGCATCCTGACGAGTCTATACAATTGTATATAAATGTCCCCCATGATTAAATTGAGATTGTGTTTGTGTGTTTGTGTAGAAGGTAGGTATTTAAGTAAGTAGCCTATATATACGTACAGTATACTGTATTCATTTAGTTTAATTTCTTTCTTTCTTTCTTTCCCTCCAAAACGTTAATTATATAAAACATAATTTACAATTAGGTAATCTAGTGGACGCTAATATCCAAAGCGACTTACAATGAGTAATTACAAGTATTACAAGGAGCAGATAGGGGTTAGAAATCCTGCTCAAGGATTCTTACAGGTAGGCCAACTCCGGAGCTCAAACCCATAACCTTCCAGCTGCGAGTCAAACACCCAGACCACTAGACTATCCTGCTCCATTTTAGCCATGGTAATACAATCCACAACCTAACTCTGTTTTTAAACATTGTTTCAGTATTTAGACCCAATGTCAGGAGCCACTGCTGTCAAGAGCACTGAGTATACCAGGGAGGAAAAGTGCTATCTTCATCTCTTCTTCTTTCTTGTCACCACAACCCCTCTTGGTGTTTCCAATTTGGCCTCTTCTCTCCTGTCCTTACAAAGGACCTTCTGAGACACAGGCCACGACACATGACTGAGAGGCAGAGAGAGAACCGAAGCCCCACACAGACAGCTGAATGGTCGCCATGACTCCCCCGACGTCAGAGACACACCGCAACTAGCCGAGTGGGGAATAGACCCCTCATAAAACAGGAGAACACAGAGACTTCTAGGAGCACCTACGATGTTAAACTAAACCCTCGACTGCAGAGCTCTCTTAACTGAAGTCCATAGCTGCTGTTCGGGATGTAATCATTTTGTTTGACCACTATAAGCCTATTTAATAAACTGAATTTAACAGTGTATTTTTTTAACCTTCAACCCACTGCTGGTCAAAGTATTTCCCATTAATATTGTTCAAATAAATCTTGGATACAATGGAACCCATTCCATACATTAAATACAGCGATCAAAGAGAATATTTCCAACTGAACTCCAGCAATATGACCTTAAACATTACATCCATGCATGCACACACACACATACACACACAAACACAAATGAAAAGACTGCATGAAGCTGTACCGTCAGCTATACATATGGCAATATAGAGCATGTCATGAGAGCTTTACTTAAGTGTCATCCATAACAATGCCTTTGATCACTGCATGGGTGCTGATCTGCCCTTTCTGTGAGTTATAGTTCGAAGGTGGCCCACCTTTGTGTGCGCCAGCACATGTATTCCATGATATCATCGAGGGAGGCAACCAATGAGATTGCTGCCCACTAAAATGAGGGCAAAGTGCACTGACTCAGCATTCACAGTTGTCTATTTAGAGTAATAATTACTTCAAATCACTAAACAGCAAGAGATATTTGCCATGTGACATCACATTAACATTCCATACGCATCAGAGCCACTCTTCAGTGGAGACACATTGTCTAGATCAGTTGCTAGGCAGAAAATCTCTGAATGCCATCCACTCTATTCCTGCAGGGCAGTCGAGATCCCCCACATTATAACGTGTGATCACGATCATTGCCTTTAACTGAATGAGCCTCCGCCGACACCTGTCCTATGCCCTCCGCCCCCTCTGCTTCAGTGCTGCCAAGCTACCCCTCTCGGGGTGAGGGTCTACACCGACAAGCCTAGCATGTATCAGTCGTGCTCGCAACAGGCTTAAAATAGACATTTAACTGCCACTTCCTTGTGTGTGAGTGTTCACACACATGCAAAACCAGGGGACTGACAGGACCACCCTGCACCAGAGCTTCAAACAAGAAGGGAACAAGCAGTGCTGAATCTGAGCTCTCCAGCTGCCCCGGGTTACACAGTCCTCCACTTGGCATTGGCTGGAATGTATTTCTTCCTTGTAAAAGTTTTAACAGCCCACAGAAGTTTACATGTTTTAAACGACAGGCATTTTAAGATGCTTTTGACCTCTACCGTGTTTGCATTGCTGTTCTTTTCACTGTTAGGGAAGGTTGCACTTTGGCATCCACCTGCAAAGGATACATGAGGGGAAGGTTTTCCTTGTGGGGAATAGCACAGACACCTGTTTCACAGTCATTGTTAGAAGCTTAATTGATCCAATCCACAGGTTTAGATGGCTATTCAGTGGATAGACATGTTTATGATTAGTAAGAAGAAAAGTGCATTCGGGCCATTTTTCACATCTGCTTCCAATCTCAAAGCATGTGGGTCTTACTTACTAACTGACAAGCTTCCTGCCCTGAACATGAGAAACATAGATATCAAAGCAAGCAGGGTTTGAGCATGTAGGCTATGCATGCAGAGGTCATGACTTGACATGATTCTTTTTTTAAGTGTATTTTTGAAACCCACCCTTCAACACTTTTTCAGTCGGTTTGTGTATTTGACACAAACTCCCATCAGCTGGCTTAGGGCTGGTGTCACGGTCGCTCTCATTCTGTCTTCCTCTATCTGTCAGCGCCCATATCCCCCCTATCGACTAGACAACCTCCCATGCCGATGAGAAGAAAGGATCTGGACTGTACATGAGACGGCATCATCACAGACAGCTGGAAGGAATCCTAAACGGTCCTTAAGAATTTCAGTTACTCTCCATTAAAATCTCCTCTTTAAAGGGGACTGGGGCTCCATTTTCAAAACATGGGATTAGCTGATGTGCACAGTGGACTACTACTAAATATTGTTTAGTTGAACGGTCTGGCAGCAACTAATTTGCTATCACAAGCAAACAAGCATACAGTACTACCATCACAGACGCACACTGGATGCTTTAGTCATGTAGCATTAGAACACAATATGTACATTAGATCCACAAGGTCAGTGGTTCTCAACATGGGGCTGATACCCTGTTGGGGGGGGGGGGCACAAGATTCTTTGATGATTTAAATAATAATAATAATAATGCTTAAAAGGTACACTTTTGGATTGACCTATAGCACCCCTAGAATTCTATAGATCCTAGAGGAAACTGTTCCCAAAAGTGTGGGCAGCTGTACGGGGGGTAGAGAAGGGTTTGAGCCTTTGACGGTTGTAGGGGAAGGAGTAGAGAGGAGAACCCACCATTTACATAGTAGTGCGGGAGTTTGAAGACAAAACAACAAAGGTTTCGTAATCCTGCTTTCAACCACAGGTGTGATTCCAGACGTAAATTGTGTGATCAAAAAGTGTCCCTTTAATATTTTAATTATACTATAATTGATGCCAATCTGTGGAGACACTAACAAGCTATTCGCATAAAAAAAAGGTGTGCAGTAATGTGCAGTGGACACGTCAAATCGTTGCCCTTGTTGATTAGAATGCGGGCTATTTTTCAAAATGACCTTTCCTCTAATTATGTTATCTGAACTATGCAATGCACAATCCATCTATCTATGCCTTATCTGACACAGTTTACATGAAATAGCAACTAGATATTGCACTCTTGCGTTATAAATGGTTCGGTAGCAGCGGGCTTTAGCATAGGCCTGTCATATGATAGGCATTAATGGCGTTAGGCCGATGATGGTTGCAAAAGGGGGTGAAGTCATAGCTGGCTACTGCATAAGTGAGACACCCTGTCTGTGAATCTAGGCCTTATTGCTGGAAATACACGTGGCATGTGAAAATGTAAAGATGTGTAATGCACAGACTCTAAGAAGCACGCATGGCCTACTTTTAGTACTTGTGTAAGCAGGGATGTATCGATACAGCAAGCAGTTAAAAGTTAACAATTAACACTGACAATAAAAAGTGATCATTGATGCACGTGTGACTAGTAATGCTTTCCATAAAGGTTTGTGGTTCTATGGTGACTGGACGTGTAATTATTATATTTTAAAATAATACATTGACACATTTGTCAACATATTCAACAAACATAGGCCAACCGAATACGGTCATCAATAAAGTACAAAACAACCGCCGCGTGCTGTGAACACCCAGACAGTGGAAGGCATATATGCCTGGACTGGACTGGACTATTTGTGGAGGGATTGGAGACAGCATCTGTGTGTTCTTATGTGTTAAGGGGTACCAAAGGCATTTGGCAGGGATATGATAAGATGCAAGGCACACTTAAAGCACAGCTATGTGTCTGGAAACATGCATGTTGCTGTTGTCTCCCGTCTGTCTGTCTGTGGTCTACGTCTGGCCTATCACACACATTCCCAGCCCATTCACTGTTTCATTCACTATTCATGCCTGCTCATTTTAGCTTCCCTGTTAATTTGACATCTACAGTACTTGTCACATTTAGTATTCTACTTACTGCTGAATACCTTAATATATTCTCAATAAATTGTCCCATCAAAGCAAATACAGCACAGTAATAATTATTTCTGATATCTAAAGACAATCACAAGCTGGTAACTGGTTTATTTGCCATGTTTGTATAACACCATCATGTGGAACTATAAGGTATTGCATATTGAAAGCAGACCTGTGGTACAGTAAGACTTTAAAAGGACCATATACATACACACATAAAATATATTTAAAAAAATTATATATCTATATCGATTCTCTCTCTGCAATAGTTAAACATAAAGATATAGTACATATTGACAAAATACCACAGGGAGCACAACAGCAAGGTAACTAATAAATAAGAGAAAAAAAAATGGGTGTAATAACTACTGAAGTGAACATACACACCACTGCTTTGATTGTAGCTCTATCCAGAGTGCTTTCCAAATGTATCTCTCTACATTTAGCCTGGAAGTATCCAGTGGTTCTGCCATTAACATACTAAACACAACTGACAACACAAACACGTTATATTATTACTAGATTCTTGCTTTGATATTTAAATAAAGTGAATATAGTCCACATCTATCTGGTACACAGACTCAGAGTTAGGAACTATTATTAAGCGGGTGCTAAATGTTAGCACTCAATTTGTCTGCAGTTCAAAAGAGTCCGCAACGCAGAAAAGAGGCACGCCATTTTAGCCCTCTAAATGTTATGCAAGTGCTACATTTAAGCTGTTACACAAAGCCCAAAGAGAGAAAATACACAACCACAAAATGCTAAAGTAAAGAAAGGAAGTTTGTATTTTGTACATCACACACTGATGTAAAGCCTACTGGTGTAAACACTAGGGCTCTAAATGGATGTTCCGAATTGTTGTGCTGTACCAAATTCTTTAGCCTATATTGCTGATGTCCTGGACGGCTCTGTAGCGAGCATTAGCCTATGTTCTGTTAACACTTTTATACTGAACAGTGTGTTCTGAGTTCTGCAGACATGGTCATCACTGCATTTACAGTTACATTTTGGTCACTGTGCACCGTCCATCCGGGCCACGGGAGCGTGCATCGAGCCCCTTGGGGGCATTCTGTCTGGCATGGTCTCCCCGAGCTCCTCTCCCGGCATCCTTGGATTAGGCCTTTCCCCCTCACCCCCGCCCGATGCAAACTCATACTCTTCCGGCTGGCTAATGAAGAGGTGGGAGAGGGACTCTTCCAAGGAAGGAGGTGGAGGAGGAGACTGAAGACGGGCGAGGGGGGATCCCAGGACTGTAGGCGGTCTACCTTGGGGGGGAGCAGAGACCACATCACCGACGCCTGCGAACTGCGTCCAGCTGTGACTGTTCATGACACGTTCTGCTGCTGCTGCTGCCACAGCTGGCGGAGCGGAGCGGGGTGCAGGTTCAGGGTCCAGCCTGAGCCCTGCCACCCCCTTCTTGGGGATCCCCACAACGTCTCTCTTCATCTTGCGCCTGCGGCCGCGCGCGTTGCAACGCTGCTGCACCATGTGCTCCAGGTCCGCCACGTACAGAAACCCCGCGATCAACATCTCGGCACTCCTCCGGCCCTTAGCGAAGGCCTCCTCCAGCACGCGGTCCGTCCGCTCGTCATACTGCCACCAGCCATTGTGCCCCTCGTAGTACCAGGCGTGGTCTCCACGGGAACAGTCCCCCGTCCCCCCACCCCAGCTGACCCCGGCCGCCGCCTCTTTCAGCTCTCCGGGGGAAAGGAGCATTGGGTGCGCCAAAAATCCCTCGGGGACTTCCTGTCGGCAGAGGGCGCAGCGCTTGCTGTGCCAAGAGGCGCCTTTCACACACAGGAAACAGAAGACATGGTGGCAGGGGAGGCGTACAGGATGCATACAGACCTGAAGGCAGATGGCACACTCCAGAGAAGAGGTGGAGGGGAGTGAGTCTCCTACACCCTCTGTCTGTTTAGAAGAATTTAGGGCATTCCGTGTCTGGTCAATTTCTCCCCATCCTGCCATCCTAAGGAGACAAAAAGAAGCACCGTCAGTGAACAGCTGTCAGTAGGCACACATCACGCACAATGAAATACTGAAATGCTAACCAACAAGTGGACATGCGCTGGTCTGTTGAATGCGTGGTTACGATTCAATTTATAGATTACATCTGTTAGAGAAAATAACATACCATACAGGACAGGTACAGGTCTAACGCGATACATTGACTGGTAACTTTCCCCATGTATTAATATGTCACTATACAACGCATATAGGCCCTGTGAGTGCACCCCCGCCCTGCTGTTGGTACCTCACTATAGTTTAAAGTACCACGCAGTCAACGAAAAAAATCAGGAGAAATTGCAGAGGTTTTAAAAATTCTTTATTAGGCTACAGAGTCGGAAGTTTTATTTCCATTTAATAAGCAGGTGAAAAGAATGGTATAACTAAAGCTAACCTTGTCTTAGCTAACATGCTAACTACAATCTAGTTAGCAACTAGCCCATAGATTAAGAACAAGCCCCACTAGATTTGTTGTGTTATTAATCCACTCACCTGAACGGCGGGGTATCTTTACACCCCCTCAGTACTTCAGCAGATTGCAAATATCTACACACCTGTACGCATGTTACACAATTCTGCGGAGCTTTGACAGTTCACTGCGTTGTTTGGAAATAGACACGCCCACCGAAAGCATTTAGTATGACTGGATTGGCCTTGAGATAGGCTTCCCTGTTATCCACATACCTGTTAAATCGAGTTTAATTGTGCGCTCTAACTTGTGGCTTTGTACTACAGATCAGCTATCAACTGCGATGAATGACGCGTGTCATTGTTTTTTAACAATGTTCTACAAAATTATAACATGAAATATATTAGTATATATAAAATTTTATGTTAAAATGTTATGTTAAAAAAGAGTGCATATACAAATAAATTGTTCTTTTTATCCATTCTATATTTACATATCATATCCACAATAAGCACACATTGCACCAGTCATCCGCGTATATCCAGCCAGCCACTTTAAGATCTGCAACAGAATTAGCAGTGCCACAACCAATAGGAGGGGTCTTGCCTTTTATTTAAGAGTAATTGGAGGCAGTGTCTTTGTGATGACAGAAGGGTTGTTGCTAGACATAAAGCTCTACTAGGGCACAGGCCTCCCATTACTCAAATTATACAATTTTTTTTCTTGAATGTGCACACTGAATGTGTACGGATTCGGACCGCAAGGTGTGGGCCAATTTTAGGCCAAACTTCGTGGCTTTAACATTGTGAATTAGAAAGAAAAAAAAGCTTGTTAAAACCTCGAACGTGAGATATTCCTTGGACACAGCAGAACAGTAGGCCTACTGGGGCACATGCCACAGTACGCCACAGTAAAAGGGGTTTAGCATCGCCCAAGGATGTCACACTGCCTCCACTCTGAGACATGAGGGCAAGGGTCACCGTAGAGGCTCGGGGACCAGATGACTTTTCTCGTGTGTGTCTCCACTCCCTTCCAGTAGGCAGAGGTATACTCCCCTTCAGAACACAGGGCCACCATTCCTACCACGTCACCACCTCACACTATACGCAGAAAGACAGTCAGCTCACAGCAGAAATGTGTGTATCATATTCATGTGGAAACGACATGATGGAGGACCGTGAGAGTCTCACCTCGAGGAGTGCACTCCATACGCTCTACACTCGGGCCGTATCCCCTCGGACAGATGCGATGACACCCGCCGCGGAGGGAGTAAAGACCAGCCCTACATCTAGCGCAGGTGCTCCTCTTTAAACACACCTCACAGCCCACAGGACACTCTGAGGAAAGAAAACACAAATGGATATTATCTCTCACCTTACACTACTTCATTAAAAAAAAACTTTTTGGTGGTGCAGATGCACAAACTGCACCTAACATTGACTGACATAATGATGACGTCATTACCTACACACTCTCTCAGAGCAGTGTTTGGTGTAAGACCCCTTGGACAGCTGTGTTCACATCTGCCCTGGAACAGGTAGTGACCAGGATGGCAACGTGTGCAAAAATTCTTGCTAAAACATGATGCACAGTCTTCCCTGCACCCTTTAAGATGATGAGAAAGGAGTATTTTTTACATCATAATATTTATTTGAAGGTCTGAAAAATACCATAAAATTTTTTTTTGTTGGTTACCATTGGTCTGTCTGGTATCAACAAACAGGAGACGCATGCATCATGTGATCATTTCTTCTCCTCCTCATCATCCAGATTACCAAAGAAATGTCAAAATAATGACTTATGGTTATTACCCCATTACCTCATCATCGTGTTTTACATTCATGCTTTAGAAACACAGAGAATGTTAAAGCCCAGTTCCAGCTCTCCTACAGCGAGTAGGCCTACTGTATGTATCATTGCACTTACTAATGCAGGTGCTGACGTGAGGAGAACGCACCCCGTAGTGACCACGGGGGCAGGACGACAGACAAACCCCGCGTTGCCGAATCCTGTTCTGCTCCAGGTGGAGGAAAAGACGGGGCTTGCAGGACAGACATTCGTTCAGGGGCGAGCAGGTATCGCAACCCTCTTGGCACTGTCGGCTCCTGGTGACACTACCTGTGAGGCAGTAGGGCAGAGCAGTGGTTCATAAACTGTGACCTCTACTGCGTGCCTGCATAAGGTGAGGACGGTCACAGGCAGTGAAGCACTTTAATGACGTAACATTAGAAAATACACTATAATACAGTAAACAACCATATATGGCATTTAAAAATAGATTTGCACATTATATTTAAGGAAATCAAACAAGATAGAAATGTATCAAGAGGATTATTTCAGGACCTTCCCCTGCAGTTTGAGAACCACTGAATAAAGATTAATAGATTATGTATGTGAGTGAATACATATTGTAGGTTCTCTCTAGTTTGTACAAATCAATTGCTTCACATCACTTTACAGTATGTTCTTACTCACTACTTGTTTAAGTCAGCAGTCAGAACAATGTAAATTTTCCAGTGATACAGTAGGTTACTAGCAGATAAGATAATGATTTATGAACTTTTATTTCTCCTCAACAGCCAAAATATCACATGTAATGTCTTCATATTACTGTTTATGGCCTAAAAAACAAAGCTTCATGACCCATTTCTACCAAAACCTGTGGAATGGGAGTTTTTGGTGGTAATACTTACGCTTGTGTATCAGATTCTTTGAGTGATTTGGGCTTTTTGCATTATCCACGAAGTGCAAAACCCAAATGAAAAATGGCACCCACATTTTCCTATAGAAAGGCATTTAATGTGTTAATCCAGACAGCTCGCACTGCATCCAGAATCTAACTGAATCTCAAAACTGTTCCATAGAATTCATTCCTATAATCGTAGACACTCTAGCCCTGCAAATGAAAAATACTATGTACATTCCAACAGGTCACTCAAGCAGGCAAAATTACATTAGCTTTCTCAAACCTGAGAAAGCACCATATGATTGTTATATAGTATTGTTTGGGCTGCTATTGGATTTTTCTCTATCCCACACACACACCTCTTTCCCTTTCTCTATTTCGCAATGCCTTTTTTCTCACCCCTCCTCTCACCACATTCTCTCTCTCAAACTCCTTACACCAGTAAAATGTGACTTATTGGCTGTTGGCTACATCAATATGTCAAAACTAACTGTTTTAAACATATTAGACATTTGGGATCATAGTCGTGTTTTTCTTCAGAAGTGTTTTTAGAAGCTCCATTACCTACTTTTTGGATAGGATGCTTAGCTCAATAAATCTAGACTGTAAAGCAGAGTTGGCCTTGGAAGACCTTCATTCTTAGGGTCCTTGGCCAGCCAGAAAAATAATACTCAAAAATACTTTTTTAGAAAAGGCCTCTATGTTCACTGCTGAAAAACAAATACCTTAAAATAAAAATGTCTTGGAAAACGATGCTAGGAATGAGAGGGATAACATCTTGACATGATGACAATCATATGGCGTGAAGAAGTGAGGAATTTGGAAGAACCTCAGGCTCAGTGAAGAAGACGTGAAGCATTCAGAATCCGTGACCAATTATAAGCCAGGGCGATGGCAGGTGAGATATTGGCAGAAGCAGCTTCGCGTTACAGAGTAGAGAAACATCAATTTGGTGAACACACTAAATGTTCACCTGATTGGAGAGGCAGAGGTTTCATTGTATGTTGAGCTAGTGTAAGTGACAGTAACAAAACAGTCAGGTATGTTTAAACACTGTCTTAAGATCATCTTCCTTCTATAAAGGATAAACTTCACCAATATCCTAAATCTTCTTTTTAAAATGTTTTACTAATATAATATAATATAATATAAATATACACACACACACACACACACATACAGTTTGGGTTCACTTAAATGTCCCTTTTTCACAAAGAAAATAACATAAAATTGATCAGAAATACAATGAAGACATTGTTAATTTTTAATGGAATATCTACATAGGCGTTAAAAGGCCCATTTTCAGCCACCATCACTCCTGTGTTCCAATGGCACATTGTGTTAGCTAATCCAAGTTGATCATTTTAAAAAGAAAAATTGATCATTAGAAACCGCTTTTGCAATTATGACAGCACATCTGAAAACTGTTGTGCTGATTAAAGAAGCAATAAAGCTGGCCTTCTTTAGACTAGTGGAGTGCCTGGAGCATCAGCATGATTCCATTTCAGGTTCAAAATGGCCAGAAACAAAGAACTTTCTTCTGAAACTCGTCAGTCTATTCTTGTTCTGAGAAATGAAAGCTATTCCAAAGAAACTGCCAAGAAACAGATGATATCGTACAACGCTGCGTACTGCTCCCTTCACAGAACAGCGCAAACTGGCTCTAATCAGAACAGAAAGAGGAGTGGGAGGCCCTGATGCACAACAGTTTTTTTTTTTTTTTTGCAAGACAGGATGCTTTGCATAAGAATGTAATTTAATAGAGCAAATCAACTGTTCTGACAGGCCTATATACCAATGATATAAAATAAACTGCAATTCAAATAATTTATTAAAAATAAAAAAATTATTGTGTGTGAATGTCATTTACAAATGTGCCAAATTTCATGCAAATCAGGTCTAATAGACAAGTGGAATAATAATATGCAGAAAACTGAAAAACAACACAGCACTTGGCCCCTAATAACATTATTATGGGGATGATCCTGCTGCACTTCATCCTCTTGCTTTTTTCAGCATTTTCTATAGAAAACAGAAAAAAATGATATATGGAAGAACATGTATAACCATACAGCAGCTAATTCAAATCAGTAAAGTAACCTTCAAAATCAGAGAAATATTGGTTAACTGAAGTAGCACTTTGTAGTTAGCAATTATTGACTGTTTGAAAAGTGATAACTTTTGATTATTGTAAATATTAATTGTTTTGAGGAGCGAATGATACACTTTCCAGTAATGTTGTGCAAATTCATAAGTGAAGTAACGTTACTTTAGGCTACTAATTGTAAGTCGCTTTGGATAAAAGCTTCTGCTAAATGCTTCTGCTAAATGCTTAAATGTAAATGTAGCTACTTAAAAAAAAATATATATGATATTTTTTAACCAAAACTTTTTTTTCTTTTGTTGGGTATTACAATTTTACCTGGGATACAGTAAAGTACAGTACAGTAATCCCTGGCCTAGTAGATAAGATAATAATTTAAATATATGAGCATTTAAGAGGTGTGAAACTAATGCAAAAGGATTACGGTTTAAACTTTTGTAACCTGAAAAAGATTACATGCAAACTATAGATAGATAACCCCTAACGTTACCTTAGATACTGCTCTGACGTGATGTGCTCTAATCGTTGCAGATTTCTCTTGAAAAGCTTTTGTCCTGGCCTCCTCTGCAAGGCTATTCAAAAACAGCAGCATGCAGAGTTCAATCTGGTAAAAGACAATAGTTAAGATGTTTAGTATGCAATAGGGTGTCTAAAACACAATATACAGTTTATCTACCGGTATGATCTAACGTTAACTGTAAGTTAGCCAGTTGGACAGTTCGGTACCGTAGGTCTTACCATTGCATCAGTCGTTGGCCTCGTGTTGACGTTGCTCTTTGCTTTCGTTTTAATAGTTGCTTTTAATGTGCTTTTTGGTGCCTTCTTTAACATTTCAACAGGCTTAACTGTTATAGATTTTAGGCTAGATGGTGGCTTATTTGTTTACGTTTTTCAAAATCCCGCGTTGTGGTTGCAACGAACGGCGCATAATATGACGTCACTTCTGTGATCCAAAACCTAAATAATGTATTTTAACTCCATCGCCATCGTGTGGCCATGAGCAGCCATGATGAATGTGCCTATGTGCGTACGCGTCTGTAGCAGAAGTGAGTACTTTTTATATTTTACATTAATTGATGTATGGAGACATTAGGGGATTCTCTCTCTCTCGGATTATCAGTGAAACATTTAAAAACATTTCAGTTGGATTGTGACACATACTTATTTCCCCTGGTTTATTCTGCCACCTAGCGTCTGATAATTGTCGTTACACTTTCAGAGCTGGTGCTGAGAGGAGGCGGTCACATAGGGCGGCCCTTACAAATTGACTGCAATGGCGGCTTCCATGAACAGCACAGAAGACAGAAATAACATGCTGCAATTTATGAAACTTATCGGACAACTTAAAGTAAGATTTCTGCTGAAACTTTTACTATAATGATAATGATGTTGATACCCATTAATTACAATGGATTGGCTAAAGGAGTCTGCTAAATGCTGTAAATGTAAACAATGAAGTTGTATTGCAAGGGTGATTATTGCACAGAAACTGTTTTGTGCACTGCTTTCATTAGTAAAAATAACCAGAACAGAAAGAGGAGTGGGAGGCCCTGATGCACAACAGTTTTTTTTTTTTTTTGCAAGACAGGATGCTTTGCATAAGAATGTAATTTAATAGAGCAAATCAACTGTTCTGACAGGCCTATATACCAATGATATAAAATAAACTGCAATTCAAATAATTTATTAAAACTAAAAAAAATATTGTGTGTGAATGTCATTTACCAATGTGCCAAGTTTCATGCAAATCAGGTCGTATAGACAAGTGGAATAATAATATGCAGAAAACTGATTTTTTTTAATATATATTCTGTGGGCAAACTTAGAGGGTTCCGCGGACTGGGTGGGTGTACAGGAAAGTGAAGCAGCCGGAGAGCGTTTCGGACCACATGTACCGGATGGCTATGATGGCTCTTACTATCACTGACCCCACCATGGACAAGGAAAGGTTAGTGCTTAGTTATTCATGTCAAAAGGGGGGTTGAAGTAACGAGATATGGCAATAAACTACGACTAATCTACTCTTGCCTCTGGTGCAATTTTGACCTGTTGATAGACAGCTCTTTGAACATAACTATAAGAACAGTCATTCTAGATTGTCTGCTAACTTGTCTCTTGTCTCAAGGTGCATAAAGCTAGCCCTGGTTCACGACATGGCAGAGTGCATTGTGGGAGATATTACACCAGTCGACAATGTCAGCAAAGCAGAAAAACACAGACGAGAGGAGGCAAGTGGCTGGATCTGCTCACTATGTACACACGAATCAGAAACTGTATTTTAAGCTATAGCTGTCCACTCCTCTCTTTCCACCAGGAAGCAATGAAACATTTAACAGGTCTGCTGCAAGAGGGTCTCAAAAAGGAGATTTATGGACTCTGGGAGGTGCACTACATTTCCTTTTTCATATTTTTGGCTGATTATATTTATAAATTTACTGAGGCTATGCTTACTGTACATAGAGGTCAGCCATGTATGACTGTATTTAAACTGTAACCTTTAGTGTTTGTGTGGGTTTGTTGTTGTGATAATCAGTAGTAGTTGGCCCAGAAGTACATATGAATGTCTATCCGACTGACACGTCGGTGACTTTTCTATCACTCTTACAATTTGCTACTGTATATCCACCCCTCTATCCATTCATTGATTGATCCTTTGTCAACAATAGGAATATGAAACCCAGAGCAGTCCAGAAGCCAGATTGGTGAAGCAGTTTGACCTTCTAGAGATGGTCCTCCAAGCACATGAGTACGAACAACTAGAGGGAACACCTGGAAGACTGCAGGAGTTCTTTGACTCTACTGAAGGTAGATCATATTTGTCTTTCTTTCTGTCTTCTTTCGCTTCTCCTGTCAAAGTAATTTATCATTTTACTTATTACTGTAGGTCGTTTTCATCACCCAGAGGTGCTACAGCTTGTGAGCTCTCTGAACAAAGAAAGAAGAGATCACATATCCAACACTGGGGCAAAACATTCGGGGAACTCACAGTGCAGCAATGCAGATTGTGAAGAGACGCATCCCCCCGCACACACTTCCTGAGTGTAAGACACATACACATATTCTCCTCTTGGGCAGAGGGACAGACCTGGTTGCATCATACATACTGTATGTTTGTGTACAACATCTGCCATCACATGACCAGGAGCAACAACACAACCATGTGATGGGAGACCTTGGACAATGTTTAAGCATCAAAAGGTTGCGTTCTCCTTCTCCTCTTTCTTCGAGTGTTTATTATGGGAGAGGAAAATGGATCACAAGTTGTGCTCAGTGTTATGGAATATGCAGGAAACAGTTTTGTGACAAATGAGAAAACAGTGAATACTTGTAATGAATAGTTGTCAGTCACCCTACTTTTGTTTGAAGCCTAGACCTGTTTGTCTTTGTTATAGTATTTTTCATTGATCCCAATGCATATTAGTAGGAAGATATTGTATGTTGTTTTTACAGTTCAATTTAGTTAAACTCTTATTCAAATAGTACAATACTGTTTTATATAACATCCAGTATTTTTATTCCACTAATAATATTGACACATGGAATATGTTTGAAACCATGTTTAATATTGATATAGAATACAGTTGGTGCTGTATAACTGAAACCATTTTCAGGGTAAAAATGTTACAGTAAAAGTCCTAAAACTCACTTCATACATAAAAAAAATAGTTTTAACTCATTAATTTTATAAATGCACTGGAAGGATGTCAGACAATACCAAAAGTGTCACGATCGGCGCGCTCACGGCCACGCGCGCATCATGCCTCCTTTCCCCCACA
>JAOEHI010040207.1:0-22116 GCA_025447815.1 Percopsis transmontana
GTTTCATCCGTAATTCAGCTTGTGTGTGTTTTTGCTGGCTGCGCTTACTCTCGTCCAACACACACCGTTGTTACAATGTATGTATGTATATGTGTGTATGTGTGTATATATATATATATATATATATATATATATATATACAGTATATGTGTATGTATGTATGTATGTATGTGTATTGTGGCACACACACGACTGTCCACACTGAGGTATTGCTTGTAACGTGCCTCGCACGGTCTTTATTCCCCTGGGACTTCACACAGTAATAATTTATCAGGGTCAGCTTCTGCTGCGTCCTTTTTCGCCGGTCTTTCTGCTCCTGGCGCTTTCTCCCAGCTGTGTTCTCTCCTACTGCGTCCCCGGCCTGTGGATCACCTTGATAAAAGGCTGGAGAGCTAGATACCAAAGGGTGATCCGTGCGTTGGTGTCCTTCATGCGGTGGAGCCACTGGAGGGGCGCGTGGTCCAAGCAGAGGTCGAATGAGCGTCCCAGGAGGTAGTACTCTGACTGTGGCCGAGGGCAGGCCGCAATGGCTGCGGCCTTGTCTACCTCTGGCCGCACCTGCCCGCCGCCCAGGTGGTACCCCAGATACTGTACCTCCCTCTGTTCCAGAGGAAAATCTGCCACTGGGGGAAAACCTGGGGCGGTCTCATCTCCGCCTGAGAATCAGTGTCGGGTAGCCTCGCCTCACCGTTGAGAACAGTACACATTTCACATGGCCCTACCGGATGTGAACGCACACTCTCCTACCAACCCGCTAAACCCAGTCCAATCGGTGCACAGAATTAAGGGGTGCTTCAGGCGGGAACTAACCACTGCCTTCAGTCTATGCTTTTTGCCCTTAAATCTTAGCTCTAACGTGACCACGGGGTAGTCATGTACATCACCATGTATACACCTTATTAATGGATCACAGACTGCATGCAGCCCGTATCCATGCAGCCCGTATCGCCTGGTGTGTACCTCCCTGGATCCTTACCGGAACTCTGTACGTCCCCTCCGGACCGTCACCATCTGACCCACCTCCAGCACACATGTGCAGACGCTTGAGTGGGCTCCCGTTGGTCGAGGCTGGTTCCCCTCCCCCGAACCCCGTGGGGTTTGCTCCCCCCTTCCCGCCATGTTGCGCCCTATAAGGAGTGGACTCCTCGTAGGTGGTGGCGCTGGCTCTGCGGCCCCCGGTCCTCCTAGCCTGGGCTTGCCGTGACCTAGCCGCCACGGATGGGCCCTTCCTCCTTCCGGCTGACCGTTCATATGGTCCGTGGCCAACTCCACTGCTCGGTCCAAATCCTCTGGCCGGTGGATTCAGATCCACCGTCCAGCGCGACTGCCTCCACCATCTGCTCCCCAGTCCTCTCCCCAGGTCGAAGCCACCTCGCGGCGGCATCCAGCAGGTCCCGGGAGAACGCAAACTCCCTGTCCCTGTCCCGAGCCGAATCTGCCGCAGCCACTGCCGGTGGTCCTCCATACTCCGTCCGGTGTGGTCCAAGATGGCCTTCTTTATTGTCCAGTAATCCGCTCTTGCCCTGGCCGGCAGCCCGTGCGCTACCTGTTGGGCCTCTTCCAAAATGTGGCACACACACAACTGTCCACACGGAGGTATTGCTTGTAACGTGCCTCGCACGGTCTTTATTCCCCTGGGACTTCACACTGCCCAGTATAAGTAATAATTAATCAGGGTCAGCTTCTGCTGCGTCCTTGTTTCGCCGGTCTTTCTGCTCCTGGCGTTTCCTCCCAGCTGTGTTCTCTCCTACTGCTTAAAAACGGGGACAGTTGATCAACAACACCCCAAGTCCCGTAAACCACACCCCCAAACGTTCACTTCCACACGGATAAGAGCTAAACCATGCCCACACTCCCACATATGTATATATATATATATATATATATATATATATATACATATATATATATGTATATATCTGTATGTGTATGTATGTATGTATATTATATATATATATATGTGTAAGTATGCATATATATATGTATACCTGTATATGTGTGTATATACAGTATATGTATGCGTGTGTATATGTACAGTACATATGTATATATATACTGTATATGTGTGTGTGTATATGTACATAGAACGGGGTGGGTTGGTATGACTGACACTGTGGGAAGATTTTCATTTACTACATCTTTCATTTACTACTGTAGTTGCACTGCCCCTCCCTCTCCCAGCCTGTGTATCTCTCATTAGCGGACATCAGCTGTGGCAGCAGAGCCAGGTTTTTAGCTCAGAGCGTTCTATTCCATATAAACCGGAGAGAAGCACAGAACCAATATGACAGCGTACTGAAAAGGGCTGTCCCCCCATCCTGTAATCCATTTGCGTAGCCCGCTGGCAGAGACAGATCTTAGGTGTCTTTTGTGTGATGTATCTATGAGTGCGTTGAGACGGAGACCGATGATTGGATGGAATACATCCCAGATACAACACTACACACACACAAATGAAAAGTGGCGCTTCACTGCCTCCGCCATCTGAATTGCTAATGTCGTTGATTATGGCTGATTTGCATTGCTAATATGGTCACAATATTGACAGGAGCAGATTGATAGAGGTCTTGCTGATGTCTCCGTTTGCATGCTATGCGAGAGCCTTATTTAGGTTGATCTTCTTGCATTTTTTTGAACATTCTTTTTACATCTGTGCTTGAAATGGCACAGTGAAGAAATCTTTCACTGCATTTAATTTATTTTACCTTCAATTCACAATTTTAGCTTTTTCAATTCACTATTGAAGAGAAGTAGTTTTCTTCGTTTGCTAACATTAACCTTTACACGGAACATATACATGTGTGCACAATATGCTTTTGGTAGTCTGTTTCAGTATTTTATCACTTAGATCACATGCCCTGTTTTCCTCCAATGGTGCCTATAGCATAAAATGTCCATTTATATTTCACTAAATCACGTCATTTGCTTAACAAAGTCTGTGTATAACTTGTAAAAATGATGGCTTGACATTTGAATGACGTATTATTAAATCAGTATTGGATGATACCACCTGTGTACATTTGTAATCATTTGAATAATCACGTATTGCTACTGAGAAGCTAACTGTTGGAAAGCTTTGCATATTCAGCATTTCATAGTGAAGCATTCAGCATTTCAGTGAAATTATGCTTTGTCTTTTCCATTCTTAATTAATAAGCGGCAACATATTTTTCTACCCATAACATGCTCACTGTAAATATTAGACTGGAGAGAACATTTATGATCTTGCAAGTTCCACAGTATTTACTCATGTCAAATTTGTTCATATAGGTGGTGTAAATAGGTATCAAGCATAGGTATACCATTACCTAATCAGAACAAGAGCCATGTGATGATGATTTTTGAATAGCCCTTGTCGTTATCATCAACCGGACTCACTCACTCCTGCTGTTTCTCTGGCGTGGCATGAAAACTTTTCCATTGAGAATTTCCTGACTGCCGTGACAGCCCATTATTCAATCAGGCAGGTGGAACCACACAGCAGAACCTTAACAGAGCAGAATACTACAGAAACATAGTGTGTCACCCCATGGCTGGGGACGTAACACACACACACAGACCAGAACATGCATCATTTGTTCATCTACCCCTATTCATCAGTATGTGTTGATTATTTAGTCACTGACCTTAGCCGTACAGCTTCGAGCAACGGTGGTTGAGTCCCACTCAGGGTTTAGATTGATGAAAGCTGAAAGCCAAAGTAACAGGTATAGTGACAACAGGGTTAAAGACGTTTTACCATGTGCATGCACCTAGTAAATTGACTAAATCACCAAAACACAAATTTTAGACAAGCTGGCGCCAAGACAACACACTTTATTTTGTTTTGCTTCTTAGTTTTCTTTTCCAAATCCAAAGAAGCCTATTCTGACAAACTGCCATTTTCTCAGTGATGATTGTGACCCAGTCCTCTGTCATGTCTTGGAGGCACTGCAATAAAAGTTGTCTGTATGACACATTGTCATGGACACCAAATCTGGTGTCGGTGACATGTTGCCTTTCCTGCCTTATTAACTGGAAGCGGGAGACTTTAAAGTTGGGTTTCTCCATTAAAAAATATCTTGTGGAGACCTTCTTAAGTGTCAGTGAGACTTCTTTCTGTCTTTCCAGTCTCCCCATTGTTTACATTACTCAAGTACAAATTCCAAAATGGAATTTCCCATTTTATTAGTTTTATTTTGTGTACGTGTCTTTTCAAGTGCTGAATTTCGTAATCAGGCTTTGGTGATTCTATGTACGGTTGTATGCACATAAACTGAAGACAGAGGCAATGAGAAGCAACATCGTGGCCTATTTTATGTACTACAACAGATCCCACAGGCACTCTTTGGCAGTTTGACAACCGGACAACTTGGATGGAAATCCCCATGACCTGTCAGTGCAGTTGAAGAGCAGGACATGTTTGTGTTCATTAAAGAGCTAGTCTATTATTTCAGTCATCAAAAACGCTGGTTGTTTTTTGGTTGTCCTGTTTTTTCTTTGCCTTAAATTCACATCTGGTTTAGACATCCTGCTCTCATTCATATGGCATTTATGTAAACATTTCACTCACTTAAATAGATAATCAAAGTAGTTTGGAGCCTCTGGGTGACTGCAGGGGATGGTAAATACAGAGTCATATTTTACACCACACTGGGACTAATGTGAGGTGTTCAAAAAAGGCAGGGAGCTAAATCACACCCTAGGGAGAAACGTGACTCTACCCTACATCATCCTCTGTCACGTGTCGGTTAATGTTTGTGAGTCCCACAGCTGCAATTATTTTCTAATCAATGCAGCAAAAATGAGAGCGGTGCATTGCGTAGGTGTGCAGTGTGTTCGTGTGTTGCGTCGAAGAAGTATTCCTTAGATAAGGACTCCTGGGAAAAGATTAGCTGTGGTTTCAGTATCCTGGTGTGTCTAATGAATGTGTTAACAGTTAACAGGAAATTACCGCTAATAGTGCATATACTGATTGACTTCCCTGCTTAGTGATACATATTCTGTTTATCAATAATTAAAATAATGTTTTTCCGGTTTTGCCGTCGCAAGTCTGTGTATTCATGCTATTTTTAGACATCTGCTATTTTGTGTTATTGTTATTTCACAGTAGTGTTTGGCATTGTGGCACTACACTCGATTATAGATGGATGACAAGAAACTGGATTGTCACCATCGATTAAAAAAATAACAGCACACTGTGATGTGTTAGCACACCCATTGACTAGACAGGAGTGACTCTCAAGCGCATCTGCTGACAAAGGCACTGGCCTTTTCCAGTGTTCCCGACTCCACAGTGTGGCCTTACTGGACCGAAAAGAACAGAATGGCAAAGTAATTACATTTTTTGCTTCATTTAATGGTGTTGAACATTGGGAATATAAGGAATGCCCAGTACAAAATTAGCATGCTTGTTGTTTGTCTGTCTGTACATCTTCTACTGTACCACAGTGGTCCAAACTTTACCAAGTCAAATTCCTTGGGTATACAAATGTACTTGGTGAAATAAATCCGATTCTGAACTGCCCAAACAACCCCCCCAAAAAGTATTGGCTATATTGTTGGATTTTGTATTCCCGAAAATAAAGATTGAAGCTGACCTTCATTTCTCAAATCCACATTTCAAATTGCAGATTCCTAATACAGAAACACACGAGAAGGAGTACAAATATTGTCTAGGTTAATCACAATCTTTCTAAGGAACTGACTAGGGAGAGATTGAGAGCAATCTCTTGGGAAATATAATGCAGTTTCAGACACAGTTACAGTGCATCTCTGCATCATTGTTACAGTGAGGGCTTATTCAAAGTCCTGGTCTAAAAGGACTAGCAGGCTTGACACATGGACATGGTTCCCTGAACAATGCATATAGACCCAGTGCCTTGGATCAATAGGGTTCAACAGGAATCCCTGAATGGTCACAAGGGCAAAGCCTTAAGCCCTGCAATGCTTGAAAAACTGAATAAAAGAATGGGCGGTCAATAAGATATTGTAGAGAGAACCATTTCTATGGAAGGAGGTTTATATTGAACAGTGTTTAAATTTAGCTGAAAATACTCCTCTTGATGGAATAGAAAATCATACAGTATAGGCACACGTCAGCTTCAAGTGTTCTATTCCTTTTATACCACAGTTTTGCAAAGTAAAGAAACTTGGAAACATTGTTTAAAATAGGATACATATGTTTTTAAAATGTATCACACCAAAATAGTAGTTTCACAACAAAATTAAAGGGGGGGGGGGGGGGTCGTCACATTACCTGGACCGACACGTAAGTTACAGTCAACAGGCTGCACAGCAGTCAACAGGCTGCACAATAAATGAAACTGCAACAATGTAAAGGCCTTGATACCTGAAATAGCTAGCCAGTCTGGAGTCAGGAAATGTTGAGTCACATGGCAACGTGTTAAGTTGTGGATTTTTACAACAATTGAGAATTGTTATACATTGTTATGCCTGTATTGATGTCTGCTGATTTATTTGTCTGAATGTCTGATTTTACTTGACCGTCAAAGGACAACTGTTATACGAAACAAGTTTATTATTATTTTAGACACACTGAATTTTAGATCCACTGAATGGAGAGATTTGGCTGCATTAGCTGGAACAGAGGAAAACTTGTCACAGCTGATGCATCATTGACCTGGTTGTCCCGCTCGAGCGATTACCTCCGCTCATTCATATTGATACCAAGTGTCGCCGTCTGTGTTGTCTGTGGTATGGTGCTTCTTTGTGTAATCCCGGCCTTTGTTGTTTATTGATGTTCTCTGCTTCTTTCTGTCCTTTTTTTTCTTCTTTTTCCTGTCCTTTGTCTTTTCACAAAGCAGTTGCAGAGCACTATGCAAAAGATTTGCGGCATGCCACATCGGTGTGTTGTTTCAATATGTGCTATGACTGCATACCTGCATGCTATCTACTGGAATCCTTTGCAATAAATAAAAAAGGAAGATTGCTTCTACCAGCTCTTTCCCACAACTTGGGGACTTATCTACAAATTGCTTTGGCTGTTTCAGCATGGAATTCAATTAGAGAATGTTCCAGCTATTTGCTTCTTTAATCTGTCCCCAGTTCCAAGGGAGGACTTGGTTGGTGTCCTCTTCTGTCAGTGCCTCCATAAAGATGGCAGGTTGGTTCTCATCAGCCCAAGTGAAGAACTCTGTAACAAGCTGTAACAAGGCATATCCTGCTCGGACTGCATTGCAATTAGCTTAATGCTCGCGGGTATACCAGGCAGCAACTTTCACCAAGAAATGTAACCAAGCGAGTCTTAATTGTGTACGACAAGCTAGGTGTTGAACAGGTCTTGTTTGGAAAAGATTAACTGTTTTATTCCTCATGAGCAGGCTTTTAGTATCTTGTTGCACTTTGCTGACTTAATTTCCTTAACGGAAAGTTTTTTGCTCATAACACACACAGAAGGCTACGTGTTTAGTGTTGCAAGGAAGCCATCTTTTATGTACGTTTGTGTTTAGTTTGTGTCTGTCAGCTGTTCTAACACAATACTGCTGCTGTCGGCAAACATGCTTTTTAAAATCTAAGTCACTTTGGGTAAAAGCGACCAAACGAACAAAAAGTTCTCATCCAATTTGGATTCAATATTGCAGCAACATTCCACCTCAAAATCTAAAATTATCCTTCTGTTTATTGCAACATGCTCTCAGCCGATCATGTCATTTGATGTGTGCAGAAAAATTTATTCAACAGCCAGCTCCTCCTACCCCAGATGTCCATGTGTGGTGGTGTGTGTTGCAATCTTGAGCCTAGGGCATTTATTACCATTGGTAAAGTAGAAATGTACAAATGTTTAATTGCATGCGAGTGTGGTTTCTTAATGATGTGTCCTGGTTCTATTAGGTTGGGAGTTATGAAGGGCATGCTAACATTTTGAAAATGCCAATCAGTAGCTTTCATAACATTCCCCCAGTTGCATCAGAGCACAGTGGAGGGTATAGGTTAACGCTTGGCTATTTGGAATAAAAATGCTAACCACGGACATGATGTACGGTAATAATTGATTATTTCTAATCAAGCAATGGCACGCTTCCCTGCTTCCAATTAGATAGTGTGTATGTGTGTGGGGCTTGGGGGAGGGGTGAGGGGGGCACACACACACCTGCATTCATTAATACACATACAGGGGGCTAGCTAGCGGTGTAAGAATTGAAATCAAAGATGAAAGACTGTTGAGCAGATCTTACAGCGATGTCTCAAGACACAAACTCCCCTCCCCGCCTCCATATTTACATATTTAATTTACATATTTAAAGCACACATTACAGAAAATGGCACTTACATGATTCACGTGTCGGAACATTTTGCCGAGCATATGTTTGCTTAATTGCCTCTGGTTCCTCCCATGGAAGAGGGGGACGGGCAAACCAATGAGAATACACAGAGGGGGGAATTACAAGGATAGGTGGAGGAGTAATGGATGTGTTTTTGTCTCTGGAAGCACTGGCATTCCACTGGACGTGATATTGTTGCGAAGCACTTTGTGAAACACACCAGTTCAAAGACAAATCCTGCAATTGGTTTTATAGGCTACACACACACACACACACACACACTCAAAACAAATGCACACAAATACAGTATAATCCCCTCTGAGACACACACAGCACAGATACACACTGTCACAGAATTAGTCACATTCCACACAGTGAGGCAGCATATTTCGATTTGCACATTTGGCAATGCGTAATCACTCATAAGCATGCATGTAGATTATGGAGAGTTGGTGGCGGCGGTGTTCATTTCCATGGAACTTGGCAGCAGATGCAAATTTGAGTCCCAGAAACACTAAGCTAGTCAGGTCTAGCTTAGAACATTAGCTTTCCTCTATAACAATGCAGTGGTTGAAAACTACTCCATATGCTAGTTAAGCAGATTGGTCCTGAATAGGACTATTTTTGATCATAACTCTGGCTAATTCTGCACATTACGGTGAAATTAAAAAATGTATAAGTAATTTAGCTGATGCTTTTATCGAAATCGACTCACAATGAGTACAATTACAAGTATCACAAGGAGAAGATAGGGGTTAGGCATCTTACTCAAGGATGCGGTACATTGTAAAGACAGTGTGTGTGCTTGTGCAACATGAAACAAGGAAGTGGATTATCGGTGAAACATGAAAATACTTTTAAAATAAATGTCTTGGGAAAATCTTTTTGCATACATGCATGTGGCATTGCTAAAGAAGCATTAAGGATTTTAGAAGGACATTGCAGATTTTACAATGAATCACGTTCACAAGGAGAGTTTGTTCTTGCAGGTAGAGACCGTTTGTTTACAGTGTTCTCACAGACAAGCGTGGGCAATAATATGCAGGGCGTCTCAGGCATGTTTTTGGTAGTTCCCTTCCATGTTCTGTCCCCCGCATTGACAGTATATATAGTGGACGGAGCTACCATGACGTCACCCATTGGGTTGTGGACTCCTCGAGTTTGGCTTTTGGAAAAATGGAGCCGGAAATGAGTGATGCCTGGGAAGGAGCTTAAGGAATTGATTGATTGTGACAGCCGAGCACTATATGCAAGCCCACATGAAAAGGCAACCTGCACAAGGTAGACACGCCCCAAAACGTTTCCCTGCTTTATCATCTGTTTTACTCTAAGTGGGACTGAATGTATATCATATTCTATTTAAGAAGAGACCATAAACTCTTTAGTAACCCATTCATTGAGTTAATAATTAGTGTGTAGTTTACAATAGGAGTCGATGAGTAAAACTGCTTTTTGCAGCCAAGGTGCGCCCCCTAGTGGTGATTTTATAGAATGCAGGGCTTAAGGCACTTCCACATTGGCTTCACTTTACAGCCCTGGAAGCGCCGTCCACTATATTATACATCTCGCTCTGATTTTCCTAGCTACAAGGTTAGACAATCGTATGAGAGAGCGACGCAGAGAAAGGACCAACCCTCCTCTATCTCCCAATCCAGCCTTTCAGTCACAACTTCCCGCTAAGCTTACTTCAGGTATCCCCTCCAGTATCCATGTTGTCCCCAGGTCTCCACCCATCGTCACCAGAGAGGAGCCTATGCAGCTTGGACGCACTCGACTCATCCCATCTGAAAGGCAGCGGAGGCGGAGGGAGGGTCTCTGTATATACTGTGGGCAAGTCGGACAGGTCCTTTCATCCTGACGCAGCTGCCAAAAGCCTAGGCTCACCAGATACAGGGGGAGTTCTTGTGAGCCAAACTCAATCATCCACTCCTACTCCCTACCAACGCACCCAGCTGGAAGCAGTGATTATGTGGGAACACTCATCCTTCCCCCTCAAAGCCTTAATAGACTCTGGAGCAGATGAAAATGTCATTGATGCCACCTTTGCTGCCCAAAGTGGTATTCCTATTCAAGAGCTCCCTGCCCCACAAACAGTAAGTGCGTTAGATGGCAGACTACTCTCTAGTGTCACTCACCAGACAGCACCCATTACCTTCCTGCTCTAAGGCAACTATCGCGAACGCATTGAGCTGCTTCTGATTCCAGCACCCAACACCCAAATAGTCTTAGGTCAGCCCTGGCTGTGGCTGCACAACCCGCACCTAGACTGGTGCTCTAGCACTGTTAAAAGCTGGAGCGTTCACTGCCATGCTAACTGTTTGCAATTAGCGATAACTTCTCCTGCACTATCCATCCCTTCACTTCCAGAGCCCTCTGATCTTTAATTGGCTCCCAGTGTTTACCATGACTTAGCTGAGGTGTTCAGCAAAGACAGAGCTCTTGCCCTGCCCCCACACACCTTACGACTGTGCCATTGACTTGCTGTCTGCCCACCACTCGTCTCTATAAACTTGCTCCCCCAGAGAGAGCCGCCATGGAAAAGTACATACAGGATGGTTCTCTCCATCCATGCATCGACTTTCCTGGACTGAACAACATCACAGTAAAAAATAATTACCCACTCCCTCTCATCGACTCTGCCTTCGGTACTCTTCACCAGGCCACCGTCTTTACAAAGCTGGATCTGAGGAACGCCTGCCATCTGGTTCGTATTAGAAAGGGTGATGAGTGGAAGACGGCCTTTAACACACCTATAGGCCATTTCGAATATTTGGTCATGCCTTTCGGACTTACCATCGCCCCGGCCGTGTTTCAGGCCTTGGTCAACGACGTCCTCAGAGACATGCTTGACCATTTTGTTTTTGTTCGACGACATTCTGATTTTCTCTAAAACCACACAAGAACACCAGCAACATGTGAATTTAGTGTGACAAAGGTTATTGGAAAATAAGTTATTCGTCAAAGCAGAAAAGTCTGAGTTTCACTCCGAATCTCTTAGTTTTCTAGGATTCATTGTGGAGAAGGGCCAGCTGAGACCGGACCCAGCCAAGATCAAAGCGATGGTGGAATGGCCAAAGCCGGAGGGCAGAAAACAACTCCAGCGGTTCCTTAGGTTCGCCAATTTTTACCGGAGATTCATCAAGGATTACAGTAAGGTGGCTGCCCCTATCACTGCTCTCACCTCCCTTGCAAAACCATTCACTTGGTCCCATGAGGCAGAACAAGCTTTTACCAGGCTAAAGACACTGTTCACTAGTGCTCCAATTTTAACACATCCAGACCCATCCTTACAGTTTGTGGTTGAGGTGGATGCATCTGACTCTGGAGTTGGAGCGGTGCTCTCTCAGCGATCCCCCAAAGATCACAAACTGCACCCCTGTGCAATTTTTCCAAAAGTGCAAAATTATGACGTTGGAAATCGGGAGCTCCTGGTGGTAGTCCTAGCACTACAAGAATGGCGTCACTGGATGGAAGGATCCCAACATCCCTTCATGGTATGGACCAACCACAAAAACCTTTCCTACCTGCGGTCCGCCAAGAGGCTGAACCCTCACTAGGCAAGATGGTCCTTGTTTCTGGGGAGGTTTAGCTTCACCGTAACCTACCGACCAGAATCAGGCGACCAGAAACCTGAGTGTACATCCAACCAAATTCCCGGCCAGTAGAATCCGGGCCATTATCCGCTTTAGTGTTTTTTCACTCCCCATGTCTCCTCCATGTCGTCATTGGGTTAAAGTGAGCCACCTGAAATAAAATTTCCTGACGGCTCTTTGGTACAAGCCATTGCATTATTTCCTCCTCCATCTTGTCCCTTTTAACTACAAAATGTAGGATGGTGACTGCTGAGTCAAGGTGTAACAACTGACCGTCAATTCCTATCACTTGGTCAAAGGCGAAACGTAGAGTGTCATCACAAGCTCTGATGGATCATAGACTGTATGCAGCCCAAATCCACCCGTGTACCCCCCGGATTCTTACCAGAACACGGTATGTTCCTTCTGGTCCATGAAAAGTGGTTGGAGGCACCATCACCTGCACCACCTGACTGACACTCACAGCGACACTCACAGCCAACAGACCTGTATGGGCGTTTGAGCAACTACCTGTGGGTCAGGACTCGTCCCCCCTCCTGCTGGTTCCTGTGGTCGCTGCTCCCCCTGGTCCTCCTGCTCCGGGTTGGCTGCCGAGATGTCCAGGTCCCGAAACACCATGCCGAAACCTTTACTTCAAAAATAGGTTCTTGGTCAAAATTGGTTATAGTAGTGTAGTTAGTATAGAAATGTTAGCGTTAGAGCCTGGGGCTAGGCTTGTGAGCACATCCTAATCTTCCATACTCACATATACAGTAGTTTCTCTCTGGTATGTCTGTCCAGAAACCCTCAACATGCCCAGTCAGAGAGAAACTTTGAGGACAGTATTTCAGTAGTTCAGTTAATGCTGACAACATGATGTGCCTGCAAATTTCTCACATGATTAGTTGAAGGTGGTACAGCGCCTGTTTATAATTTTCACACCCATTGGATGGAGTGTTTCCAGACTGACTTGAGAAGTGAAACAACACTGTGGAGCTCCCAAGATCAGGATGTTTTCACCGGCTAGCATTAGCATCCCTGTGGAAAGCTGTCAACACCTTGTTGAGTCCATGCCAAACTGAAATATCTATGTTCTGGAAATACAGGGATAAAACATAATATTTACAAGGCACCCCTTTTATGATGTGACATAACATAGCATAGAAGATAATCTGACAATATTGATACTCGTTTATAAATTCACACCACTATTTTTCATTTAATATTTACAATAACGCCTTTCCATTAACAGTTATGATATATAGCCTGCCATAACCATGTATTTGAATAATTAGCTAGTAATAGTGTATCGCCACCACAGATGAGATCATCATTGCCATTCCTTCACTCATTCTTGTTTTGTTATTATGCAGGTGTAGCCCCAGTTCAGGCTATAATTTCCATGTGCACCCCAAAAATACACTAAGCAGCAAGTTTGACATTGTAATTTTAACTACAGTGGATTTGTGCCAAATGATCTTCACTGAGGGAAACTATTGTTTGGTTTCTCCGTGGGTCAACGGATGTCCACCTTGAGTCAATGAGCACCACAAACTAACAGGATTAGCTCAACTAAGGTTGGAGGGAGAAAGCAACACCAATGTGTAACCAAAGTCTGATGTGAGTATTTGTGAGTGTGTCTGTGTGGGTTTCTGCCATCTACTGCTGCCACATGTAGCCTAAATGCCATTACTTCACTGCGCTACCGCTACTCTCTTCACCCAGAGGGCTCAGTTGCTCATTAACTTAGATAGAAAGCTGCTTATTAGTATAGCACATTGCACCACACTTTATTTGTTGTTTCCTGGCTGAAATTAGTTTTTAAGTTGGTCAATGGCCCAGCTTGTTTAGCCCCCCTCTCTGAAAATACTAGGCTAATGAATTTCTAGTTGAATAAAGTGGAACATCACTGATAACTGCCACTTTTACTACAGTTTGGAGGACTTTTTAACAATTGTGAGAGAAATATGTTCGCGGTCAAAATTAGTTTGTTGGAAATATTTCATCATGGACTTCTCTCTGAATTTGCCAGGTACACACACACATGCACAAATAGCATTAAAACTAAAACATTAACATTTTTTCCATTAACCAGCCACAGTGGTTTGGATTTTAACAAGCTATTTCACTTACAGTACTTGGAAGGAAAAAAATAAATGTCTGATTAATGAAGCGGCCTTTCTGTCGTAAGCTATTTAAGCTTATAAGCAGACCAAACCCCAGCCAAATTTGAATGTTGGCTAGTTGGATTGTTGAACCTAAGCTTCAAGAATAAACAGCATGTTTATTGTATGTATGTTGTGGTTTATTTAAAGTAGGCCTATATTCTGTGTGGCAATGAATATAGCTGTATGCGTTGTTTTCATGCCCACCTCCAATATCTTTTTGCATTTTTAATCAGCCCCGGATGTTTAACAGTGCAGGTGACGCCCCTGGAAACGCCCACCAAGAGGCCGGGTCAGGGAGGGACGCTACCTGCCAGCCAGCTGCTTCAATCAGTGGCGGAGCCACAGGTGCGACGGATCAAGCAATCAACACTCTCCCAGCGAAAGACAGACAATCTGGGGAGAGCAAGAGTGGAGGTAGGAGGCTACGCTCGGTTACCCTGAGCTACCTATTCAGCACAAGCATTGGATTTGTTCAGTTTTTTCGGTTGATTTCAGTTGGCAGACTTAAATGTAACGAAAGTTACGTAGTCCGATAAAAATTTTCACAGTTAATTTAAAAGTTATGTCGGAAATGTTGGGATGTTGGGAAGTAGGGATATTCCTAAGAACGGTTTAGGCCTAAGGTGCGATTTATCAAACATTCGTACAAACGTCGTACGCACACTTCTAGGAGATTATCCTTGATAAATACCACCTGTTCTTAGTCCAAGTGCTCGTGCACGACCACAATCATTTGCATACGAAGCGCCCCAAATCATCCAAATTAGCTAAATAACCACCAATTATAATGGAGCTAACATTAGTTGTGAAAATGGTGCAAAAAAAGGAAAAAGAATATTGTTTAGGAAAAGGTAGCAATTGCTGTTAACGCAGCATTTTCTCAAAGGCGCTCGCTGGCAGAAATAAAAACAGTGGTTTGATATAAATTCAAGTGCAAAAAACTGCACATAGGGACATTGCTACAACTGGAGGGGAAAGAGTAAGACAATCGTTTCTCCCCTACAATTAAGAATTGAAGCTGTCTGGAATTGTAAAAGGGGGAGACGGTGCAAGTTGCTAGTCCTACTGTGTCTGATTTAGCATCCCCTCATGTATTTGCAGTCTCTTCATTTAGTTTCATGGTGTTGATGTATGCAATAAACAATAGTAAAAGGAACCTGAGCCTTTGCATTTGTGACAAAGGGCGGTATACCTTGTCTTGGTCATGTTGAAGATAAGAATATATAAAGAAGATTAGTCATTTGATTTAAAACAGCATTGTCAAAATTTTGTGTTCACCAATTAATTTTCATATCAGGGAATTACAACCTGCTGGGAGGTATCAATCTAAACAAATGTAATAATAATAATACATACTTTTTTGGGGGTAGGGGCTTACTCAGAAACGTACAATTGCCTTGCAATTGCTGTGTTCCTGTCACGATTGGCGTGCACAGGCCGTGCCTCACCCATCCCTGGTCAGACCTCCTGAGGGTCCTCGCCGTCTGCCGGAGGGTCCCTTCTGCATAAAAGGCGGCGCCAGGAGGCGCGCCTTAGAGGGGGGAGTACTGTCACGATTGGCGTGCACAGGCCGTGCACGTCCCGTGCCTCCTGTCCCGGCTGCGCACCTGTGGGGGATTAGCTCCACACAGGTGCGCCTCCTTGGTTAATTATGGGACACTATTTAAGTTCTCCAACGCACTAGGTGTTGGCCATTGTTTTGCTGTTCATGTACTTTGTGTTTTGTGTATTATTATTATTATTATTTGTGAGTATTAAATTACGCTTTATGCGTACACCGTTTCCACATGTCTTCGTTTTTCCTCTGGCTCGCGCCTACTCTCGCCACTCCACAATGCAATGTTACAGTTCCACTACTTTTATTATTTATACATACATAGATACCCATACGTACTGACTATTCTTAGATTTATTCTTAGAAATCTCTGTTTTTAATAAATCGTTTGACACCTCCCCAAAGTGGCTCAACCTTCATCTTTCTGCTGTAGGCACTGAAGGGTCAACGTGGTCTTGGGTTTTGGATCCAAGTGATTCTCATGCGCAGCTTCCGGGCTGTACGTCAGTATTTTCTGATAACATGCTGCATTCATCTTGTCATCAATTTTGACAAAATTCCCTGTGCCGCTGTAGCTCACACTGCCACAAAAAATCAGAGCTCCACCTTCATACTTATACTCACAGTAGGGGGTAGGGTAATTTTCTTCATAGGCCTTGTTAACTTCTCTAAACATAGCGTTCATGGTTGTGACCATCAATTTAAATTTTGGTCTCATCACTCCAAATTACTTTGTTCCAGAAGTTTTGAGGCTTGTCTAGGTGCTGTTTGGCATATAGGTATATTGGCATATATATTTTTATCTTTGCATCCCAACAAATTTTACTGGCTGAAACCTTTGTTGGACTATCTGACTGTTGCTTGGTATCAACAGAACCCCTAATTTTTCCCTTCTTTATCAGAGTTTGAACACTACTGATTGGCATTTTCAAATATTTGGACATCTTTTATATTCTTTATTATTTTGCTTTCCACATTGCATCCAGCAAAGCCAGTGCAGCCCTGGATAAAATGTGCAGTGGTCTCTCAAGAGCTAAGGCACTCATTGACTATTTATACGCAGACACTAATTACAATAAAACAAGTCACAGGTGTGGAAATGTACCCTTAATAGCCATTTTAACCTGTGTGTGTCAACTTGTGTGTGTATATTACCAAACATTCAAGGGTATGTAAACTTTTGATCAGGGCTATTTGGTATGATTTCATTTATCATTATGATTTAAAAAAGATCACACACAATTATGTGATTACAAATGGCTTCATCTGATTACTATCCCTAAATAAAATAATAGTTTTCTACATGGTCATATTTTCCAAAAAATTGCCAATATTTCACAAATTCTGCCAGGGTATGCAAATTTATGAGCACAACTGTAGATCTCACAGGTCAATGAGACTTGCTGGCAGTAGACTGTGTGTCAGTGTATCCACGTCAAGATGTGTTTTGGAGCAATATATAACTTAACAAGATCATTTTCTAATGATATATGTGTGCTATTTGAAAGGTGATTTCTATGTTTTGGAAATAATATGAAAGACAATGGGTAGTAGCTGTTGCCAATCACTCAAATACAAATAATACACTGCAGCTGGAATTGTCAAGTTAGCTCTCCGTTATAGCAACAGACATTCATAAAATACTGCACACTGTGCCGGTCTGGTGTATTGGTTAAAGAGGACTATATGAGCATACATAGGATGCTATATTGATGGGATTACTGTGTTTTCTGTAATAACTAAAGGCCAGCAGATGGAGACCCACTGCTGGGGGTTTGATTGGGAGGTGTTGGATGGAGTGAGAAGCCAGCACAGAGGTGCGAGGAACTAAGACAGAGGAATGTGAGGATGAACCTCAATATAGCCCCAGACCTGTCAGGAAGACACAAAGTGACGCACAAATAACCTCATCTGCATTGTAATAGAGACAGAGGAATACAGGCAGACATGCTCTGTTGCTAGCTGTCACAGCAGTGCCAGGAACATTCTCTCTGTGAGTTTGATTGGCATCACAGGATAAAGCCATTTTTTAACTAGCAATTTTCTCACACGTTGGGCTGAGGGCGGAAGCGAGTATGAGCGAGAAAGAGAGGAGAAGGGTGGGATAAAAAACAGGAATACTAAAGGGGAGAAAGATAGGTATAAATACCTAGGTTTAAATCAGTCAAGTAATTTAAATTGAAATTTCAATTTAGTTTTAGCAATTTAAACTGATTTATTTTTATGTAGGACCAGGAATAGTTGCAGGTCAGATGGATATTTGGTATCTTTTTTAAATTACTTAATTATTGAAAAATGTGGAACATTCCATTCCACACAGAAATATAAAACTGTAGTCAAACAGCTATCTTTATTTCAGCTTATTTTCTTTACCTTGCATTTTCTCATCTCAGTGGGTGTTGATTACTGATGCACTGAAGCTGGCTCTTTCACACTGAAAACAATGTGAATACATGACATGATTGATGTGAAATGTTCAGGGGGAAAGGCCAGTTACGATGATGGTTAGGGTGGGTGACTTCCCTGCATTTTGAAAGGTCCTGGGTTTGGTCCTCAACTCCTCACCTGCTCCTTAATACTTAATTTCTTCACTGTTGTTCAAGTTGTTTTAGATAAAATCTAAATTACCATCACTTTGTAACCGTAACTGTACCATAACTATAAATTGTAAGAAACTGTTTTTACACACCACATTTCACACTAAATGCAATGTGTTTTTTCTTTTCTTTCCTAACTTATCAGTAATATTCCCAATAGGCAAGACAAAAAAGAATCATCAAAATTAATCTTAATTAAAGCACCATTGTATAACATGTAGACATTAGTGATTAACGGGACTGATGCTTGTAAAGGTGGATGGAGTGTGTTAAAACTGGTGTAGCAGATATCTTCCAATGGCAGCAATAGCTAATGGAGTTAGCAGCAATTAGCTAAAGAAATCTCCATCATAATGCAAACACATAACAATCTATATCTTCTTTTGTATCCCGTACTTGACAAAAAGCTCTCTGTTATAGCAACAGACATTCATAAAATACTGCCCACTGCTGGTCTGGTGTGCCGGTAAGGTTGAGAGCCTGTACTCCAGAGGTTTTGTGCTTCTCTGTTTACTGTAGCCTGTGTGTGCGTGTGTGTGTGTGTGTATGTGTGTGTTTGACAGTATGCAATTATGTGTGTTGTTAGCCTTATTAGGTTTTTATAAATATATTTTTATCCCACGTGTATTGACACAGCAGGTGCTGAGTTTGGCAGCTCTGATAAATCTGTTAAAGCATCTATTGTGCAACACCCCAGTTCATACAGTCACAATTTAGTCTATCTGTTAATTAGTATGGCACAGGTTTGAAAGTCCTCAATCATTTCTAGGGTCTTCACAAGAGTATGCATAGCGGGCATGAACCTGTACAGTATCTATAACTGTGGAGCCATATTTAACTGAGAGTATTCCGCTGTTTGTATCCGCGCGTGAGTATCAGTAAATGATGGCACAAATTATGCTGTTTTTTATTTTTTATTTAATTTTTTTTGGTATGTTTGTCTTTGGTATTTTTTTTGGTATGTATTTTTTTGGTATGTCTAGTGGGCTTCAAACTTGTAAATTAGGGTCCACATATAGCTCAGGCTAATTAAAAGTATCTTGTTTGCTTGTTGCTATACCCTCAGTATACACCCAGTGACAAGCCAACATGTCGCATGCTGTAAGTCACAAACCAAAAGCCTGCCAAGTAATATATTTACTGTAAACTGTTAATGTTGTGGAATTATATATTATAAATGACTCTTTCCAACAAACTGTCTTTAACTGCAAATGGGTATACTATGTCAAAGACCGTGCTCGTCAGTGAGATAGAATGAATGACCTTCAATAACACACATGCTTATATAGTGCCAAACAAAACATCCTGCCTCTCTACTCCTCCCCAGCTCCAAGAAAGGCTGTATCATCCAAACACCCATGCCTGATAGGAGTTCCCAGAACAGTATGGCCTTGGTTACACACGTGCGTCCCAAATACATTCAAGATATTAGCACAAAGGCATATGAAAAACAAGGCCTTAGTTCAGACAGTCAAATGTGGTATTTCTCCACCAGTGCCGCAGTAGAGGGTGTGTCAGTCAAATTAAGGTGGCGGACTGCTAGTTTGGTGTAAAATAAAACCAATTCCAGGTGACTTTACTATTCTGCATAGACTGTTTCGTTAAATCCCACAGACTGGACTGAGATCCTCTGTCTGGGTAGGTCACTGAATTCATTGGAATTTACTATCATGTTTGTGTAACACGTTTAGGACAAGTTGAGCCTTGTGACATTATCCCGCTAAGTAAACATTCGTATTGGGATAGCCTGCTGGATATAATGGCTGAAATCAACTAGGTACAAAATATATACATATTATAACAAAACATAAAACCTAATTTAAACCAATATAGACTGTGCCTTTGAGTAATCTCCAAAAAGCTAAAGTATTAACACATTTAATTTTGAAGAGCAACCTGATTTTCCTCTTTGAGTTTCACTACACATCGTAATGCAGAGGTGTCACCTGTCTACTAGGTTATGACTACATCTGTTAACTGTAAAGCACACTAACGATGAAAAGTTGCTAATAGGTTTCTGCTCTTTACTGACACTATGAAAGCACAGAATCATAAAAGAGTTGACCTTATACCTCTCATATGGGCACCCTCATGTGTGAGATAACATAAAGGCCCACAATAAAGGCAGACGTGTGATCGTAGAAATTGAAGTGCATCCGACCAGTCAAAGAAAGGAAATAGGAGCTAGAGAAAGAGGGACATATTAAGAAATCATAGGTGGCCCCTGTGTCCCGCTGGGCCTCTTAAGCAGACGAACAGCCAATTACAGAGTTAGTTACGATGAAGCCTTTCCTTGCTTGCAGGAATTGTTTTTTTGTGTGTGTGTATGTGTGTGTGTGTGTGTGTGCGCGTGGGAGGGGGGGCAGTCTAACTTTAACTGGCTTTGGGGCCAGAGCATTCTCATGAATGATTCATCAGCCCACTCCAGTGATTTCCATTCCACTCATCTTAAGCCATTTTGACTCTTCTTATGCACCGCTCAAAACCCTGATATTATTTTACTTTATTTTACAAAAGAGTCATGCGAAGTGGCAGCGGTAATATTTAGACTGATATTTAGTGGCCCTTTAAATCAATCATATCTTTAATCTGCCGTCTGCATGGCGCCACAGCCACTTTAGTGATGGCAGAGCCATCAAAATGAGATAAGTTTATGTGCCTAAATACAACTTTTAAATTGAATCTGTCATACAATACTGATTACCTGTCTAAAATGCGGTAAGTGAAAATTGGTCAAAAATATAAGATAACATTTAATTACGTATAACGTGACTGAAGTTGTATCTTTTCCCATAAGACTTTCAAATGGTCACACAGCCTAATATGGCATGGTCTCCGATGCACAGTCTTTGCATTTAAAATTATTTTCTTGCTTCTGTGTATTTTCAGAAGCTCAGATGAGAGTCAAGAAATTGGTTTAAATGCCCATCAAATTGATCAGAGCACAAACATCATTGCAGAATCGAATTTCTTTGCCTTACAGCTTCACTGACTATTTTTTTATCATTTCAGCAATTAAAACCAAGTATGCCCACGCATAACTCCAAGACAATTATGTCATTGCAATGATCATTAACATTTTTGGGTTTAAAGCAATATTGATATTAACTTTTGTTAAACCTTCGACTCTTTATCTTAGCTTCTTTACCTCAAGCAACTGGAATGAGCATAATATTTTTTCAGACATTTTTATCTAGAAAATTCCCAATCAAAAATGGAAATATCTTAAATGGAACACTCGATCAACGGAAGTCAGTGGAGACTGAAAAACACTGATAGATAACCTCATTGAGGTAAGGAAGGTAGTCGAAGGTTTAAAAAAAAAAAACTCAATATAGTTCCTTGTTCGGCTATGGCAGCAGTCAATGTCAGAAATTGATGATTGTGAAACAGACAAGTGAACTGCTGAGAAGACTGCAATGGGATTGTGCAGGACAGGGTTTCAGTCCTAGTACCATTGATCTCATTGCTGATGGAGAAGTTAAGTGACATATGGCTGAGATCTTGGGACATATATATATATATATATATATATAGCACAATTTTGAAAAGTAAATTTCAGATTTTGTCCCTTATTACCCTTTTTTACTACCATTTTATAGTCTTGAGCAGTCACATTAACACTTTCGTGCCCGTGGGGAAAACTAAATTTTCAAGAAATAATTTACTGATTTATTATGTAGGTAATCATTACTTGCAGCCCTACCAAGGACATTGTAGTTGTACATTTAATTGTGTAATGACACTTGTTTTTTATCTTACACACTAGGATTAGCACTAGGATTCTAAATATTATTGATACCTCAGGCTATAACACATGACTTCTTAATTGTGGCTTGCATGTAAGAACGGGAGCCGCCACCCCTCCCCGTTCGAGCTCGCAGGTATATTAACCACCGGCCGTCGGCCGTCAACATCACCAACGCACCCTAATTATCCCTCACACCTGTTTCCCATCCT